>PISW01012896.1:0-29472 GCA_004023785.1 Mungos mungo | reverse complement strand
AAAAAAAAAAAAAAAAAAAAAAAGAAAGTTCTCTGCCTGACCTGTGTTTCTTTACAAGGCTTGAAGGAGAAGTTCTGCAAGAGTCTGACAATAGCAAGTTTCATGTTCATGATCGCGAACCTCATGCCAATGCAGTTTCGGGGTCCAGTTCCAAAAGGCAGGTATATATAAGGATTTATGCTGTCCTTGTTCTTCTTGTTGAACCTGGTTCCACAAATCAAGTTGAAGCAAGTTAGCGAAACATAAAAACATGAATCACAGAGAAGTACCAGGAGTCTCTGGTTTCTGTTCGAGAAACTACAGGATTGGGGACTTCTGAGCTTGTGGGAATCACCAGGTCCCTTGGTGGAGAAAACAGACAGCTTAGTCAATTCTGACTTCCTTCAACAAGTAAAGTTTAGACACAATGCTAGCACTAGGGACACCTTGCAATAAGACAAGGGCCCTGCCATCAGGGAGCTTAGATTGAGGGGCTAAAAGTCTAGATCCCTACAAAGTTTACTCCAAACTTTTCTCACCACCACAACAAACAGAAAAGAACCAACTCTTCACAGAATTCAAGCTGTGCCCAAAGCCAAACTCTCCTCTGGATTCCCAGAGAGAAAGCTCAAGATACCTCCAAGGAAGATGTCTCAGATGGCTAGAGATCAGATGACTTTGTTTTGGATGAACCCCAGATATCAAGAGAGGTGGGTTCTGGCACAGGACTGCAGCCACAGAAGCTCAGGACCTGTGTGCGCCCCTGTCCTAATGAGGCTGCTCCTCCTGCCGGGGATCAGGACTCTCAGCTCCACTCTCCCACTAGAGCTAGTTGAAAGGGCAGCCAAGGTTTACAAACATGGAATATAAGAATGTGGGAAGTAAATTCACAGCACAGGAGAGGACAGAAAAACTTAAAGAAAAAGGAGTCCCATTTTCTTAAATAAGATAATGATTAAATAAATTATGATATATGCATATAATCATATAAACACAAATTACATATAATTTACTGATTAAGTTTACTGTTACATTAAGTAGTCAAAAAATATAAAGCCATTCTAAGTAATCTATATATGCATGGAAAAATGTCCACAAAGATGTAACATATCATTATTAATAATCTTGACATATTGGATGATGATGATAAGTTTCTTTTTTTCTCAACTATAATCTGTAGAAATTTGACAACAATCATCACTTTTTAATTAGAAAAATACTTCTAAATATAAAAATATATACAAATAAACAACTGAACAAACACATATTTGTCATCTATACAAAGAAATATCAGAATATCTTCCCAAATGAGGGTAGGCTCTCTTTTTCAGGGTTCTCTGTACCTTTCAGGATGGAACTCCTCAGGTTCTGGCCAGAGACCCGGGTCCCGGTGAAGAGTATAAGTTGGCACCATCACCACTGTCCCTTTGGGAATGCACACACCACTGATTTCCACATCTTTCTTACAGACCCTTTCAAGTCTACCACCAATTGGGTATAATCTGAGAGTTTCATTCAACACCATGTCAAGATACTCCATCTGTACAAGGGCATCATAAGTGGGAGGTGCCTGGAAGGAAAGAAAGAGATTTTCATAAACTGGGATTTGGAATCAATATCAACTCAGTTCATGCAATACTACTGAACTGTTAGAAGCCCTTAAGAATCATGTATTTTGGTAAAGGCTATTTATGAGCATTCCAATGTCTACCATGTCCTTTGACCTGCTCAATGGCCCCCTGATATGTATGCGATAGTAATGACTAGAGGAGACTACTGGGACATTCCCCTAAACAAGACCTGTTCCTAAACAGGAAATCCTTCCCACAATAATGTGTGGTTTTTCTTCGTCATGTGAACAAAGGTGACTGATACGCGATGACCCTTACTCTTAAGTGAAAAATGTTGAAGTCACTCTTTCCTTCAAAATGGGAGCCACACATCTGTACCAAGGAAGGAGAACGTGCTCAGTCAGTTAAGCTGCCGACTTAGCTCAGGTCATGATCTCATGGTTCGTGAATTTGAGCCCCACATTGGGCTCTGTGCCAACAACTCAGAGCCTGGAGCCTGCTTCAGATTCTGTGTCTCCTTCTCTCTCTGCCCTTCTTCTGCTCACTTTCTGTCTCTCAAAAAAATAAATACACATTTAAGAGTTTGAAAAAAAAAAAAGGAAGGAGAACATGCAACAGATAAAAATCCCCTAGTCAGATAAACTTTTCTAGTTGAAATATCCTGCTTCCTAGCTCTTTAAATATATATACAATATGTGAAGAGAGACACTATATTATATAAAAACCACAAATAATTTGGGGAGACACCAGTAACTTTCAATCCAAATATGGCAAGAGGTAGGTAGGATTGGATGCTGCCAATTGTTGGCAAACAACTTCAGTGGTAGGAGACATTGTAAAGGGGATCAGAACCCTACTCAGCCCCATTCTCTGTCACTAGAAGGGTCTCCTAGTTGTCCCTTCAGGGTTTCACTATTAACCAAATAAGCTACTCTAGCCCCAGTGTCCAGGTCTCTTCACAAATAGGGAATTCCAGTTTGGGAAGAGATGTGAGACAGCATGGGCAATATGTACCTGTTTCTTGGTGTTATATTTAGGAGCCAACTTTGGAGAGGTTAAGAGTTCAATCAGGATCCTGGCACCCTGGCTCCTAGCCTGGCTTCTTTAACACTAGTTATGTGATAGTATAAGAAAGTTATGTTGTTTCTCTGTAGCCCAGTGTCCTGCCTTGTGACATGGAGATAATTTGAGATGACACTTCTTAGAGTCTGTGGTAGAGACACTCACTACTTATCCAATATCCATATAGATCCCAATATTTCCCAGCCTATGTGAACCTATGGAAACAACTTTGCAAATGGGCTGTGAACTGCAGAGATGTATGTCAGTTCAGAGCCAAACATTTGAAAAGCAAGTATATAACTCTAGTTATTTTCCCACAGACAACATGAAGTCCCCAACTTCCAATTAATATGGGTATTAAAAATGGAGCCTCGATTGTCCTGTATTCCCAAGTAACTATATGGAGCAGAGACTAGTTCCCATTCTCCACTAAGACCCATGTTGGATATGTGAATGTGAGTTAAAAGTGAACCTTTGCTATGAAAACCCACTAGATTACAGGGCTAATTTGTTACTGAGGCATATACAAGCCCATCCTGATTCCTTCTGCAGGTATGAGCCACTCACCTTATTGGGGAAAGTCACATCAATCTCCTCCTGCAGCTTCTGCTGGACATCAGGGTGAGTGGCCAATTCATACACAAGGAAGGAAAGAGAAGTGCTGGTGGCCTCATAGCCAGCAAAAATAAAGATAATCGATTGGGCCACAAGCTCCAGATCAGAGAGAGCTAAAAGGAGGGGAACGGTATTTTAGCTACAGCAGGCAAATGTAAAACATCATAGGAAATGATGAGAAATCCATCTGAAACTCTCAAATCCCTCAGGAGAAAAATATAAAAGCAATTTGTTATCAAGTTCTGAATCTTTTCCACTCTGATGTCTATCTTCCAGAGCCAGAAAGAGGTATAAGTTATCTTGACCTGTTTATTTCCCAGGTCTATACTACCCTTAGCTGTCTGGTTATGTCACCCTCTCCACCACTACGTGTGGGTAGTTTCATCAGATGACATTTCTGTCTAATGTACACAGTGTTATCAGTCTGTTCATTGGAGAATCCTAAAAGCTCTTCAGCCATAAGTAACATGAGATAGCACGGTTCCCCGTGAAAATTTAAATTATTCCAACTAAATTTCATTCTTTCTCATTGCCATGTAAATTTCATTCTTTCTCATTGTATAACAAAGTGGATGGACCTCGAGAGTGTCATGCTAAGCAAAATAAGTCAGGCAGAGAAAGACAGATACCATATGTTTGCACTCATAGGCCTAACAGGAGAAACCTAATGGAGGACCAGGGAGGAAAAGGGGGAAAGAGAGTTGGGGAGAGAGAGAGAGGGACGCAAAACCTGAGAGACTATTGAATACTGTAAAGGAACTGAGGGTTGAAGGGGGAGGTGGAGGGGGAAGAGAGGTGGTGGTAATGGAGGAGGGCACTTGTGGGGAAGAGCACTGGGTGTTATACGTAAACCAATTTGACAATAAACTATTAAAAAATTATTCCAGATAAAATATAGCTTAAATTTTTTGAGAGAGTTTGCAATGCTAAGTCTTGTCAGGAAAGTTAAATGGTCTTTCATCTCAATATACTAGTGGAGACTTAGGAGAACAATGTTGGGCTACAGATAAACTTGGTACACAAGGTGTGGTCCATGGACCAGCAGCAAGTGCAACATCTGGGAGTTTATTAGGAATGTAGAATCTTAAACCTCACCCTAGAACTGTCAAATAAACAGCTGAGCTTCACAAGATGTGGGGATTTTTGTGTACAACCTAGTTTGAGAAGCCTGGATACACCTCTGAGAGGTCTCAGCTAATAGAAAACCTGGGGTACATTCTTCAAGTGGATGATCTCAGATATATACAGAAACTACAACACAGACAAAAAGCCAGAAGGGTGGTGTCTGATGATCAACCACATTAAAACAGCAAGAGAAATAATGATCGATAGAAGGACACTGGCCAACACAAAATTTAAACAGAATCTAGTAAGTGGAATTAGCAGTGCTTATTCAATCATGGCCTAAATGTAACCTTCCTGGGCAAATGCTCCCACTCAAAATATAAGCTGGCCTCCCTTTTGATTTTCTTCTGGCAGAAACTCAGCATGGTCAGACTTTAATCGCTTTGAGCAACACTATGTTAGCACATTTTATATATATAAATATAATATATAGTAGATATAGACATAGGATATATTTTGTGGTATGGAATAACCATCCATTTTCTCCAAAATCAATGGTTAAATATTCAAGAATTTTGTGAGATTGTTGTCAAACCAGAAAGACTTGAAACTAAACACAATGGAAATATTTCTGTCATAGAAACAATTATAAATCAAGACTCCTTTTTCCTTCAGATATAGAGAGCATAATTACATCACTGGTTATGGATAGATATAGATATGCTTATCACTCCTGTATAAATATATTTCATGTTCTTAGCTTGGGTGTCTGAGAGGAAATAGAAGCAAAGAAACTCTAGTACCAGTGAGCACTCCTAGATCCCAGATTTTGATTTCTCATACCATTTCTCACTAAAAGGAAACAGATTCATGGAGTAATGGCTGATTCCAGCACCCATCAGGGGAAACAAAAGATAAACCTGGAATGCCTCACACCAGAATGTAAGGAAATTCTCAGAAAATGATATGGGAAAAAGATACAGAATACTCTACACACTGTAAAGGTGAATAGAAATCATTATACATTTGTCTATACCCATAGAATGGACAAAACCAAATGTGAACTACACTGTAAACCAAAGATTTGAGGTGGTAATATGTGTCATTGTAGGGACATTGATTGTAATGAATGTACTACATTGTTTTATACACACACACACACACACACACACACACACATATACATATATATACATATATATATGTATATATATATATATAATATTGTGAGAGGTTTAGAGAACGGGGATGCTGTCTGTAGGTGGAGTAGGAGAACATGGGAAATCTCTATGTTTTTCACTCAATTTTAGTGAACGTAAAGCTTCTATAAAAATAAAGTCTATTGAAAGCCAAAAAAGAAAAAGAAAGAATAAAAATAATACACAGGAGCCCACTTGAAAGGCCTTCCAGAGGACAAATCTCAGAGAATTGATTATCTAAATAAAAATAATATAAGAGATTAACTTAGTTATACAAGAGATCATACTGACATATATAAATAAATTTGTTCATGAGATATAATGAATAGCTTCCTAACAATGGAACATTAACCCATGAATATAGAAGAAATGATGGATTTAGAAAGTCACCATTTGGGAATCATCATAGTAATAATGGTTTCAGTCAAATGCCATCCATGGACAATATAGGTAGTAGGTTAAACTTTGAAAAGAAACCAGTATTTACACAGTTGCAAAGACTTCCTCGACCAGTTATTTATTAATTACAAAGGGAAAAATAAAACTTTACAAGTACATTATGCCAGTGAACATAACTTTAACTAACTGTTCCAAGTTAAGGTCACTAATTCTGGGGCCAAGTGCCTCCTGATATGATGAAGCCTTGATGCGAATTTCCAGACAGAGGTTCTGATACAGTGGATCTGGAGTAGGCCAGAGGATTCACATTGGAAACAAGCTGTCCTGTGGCAGACAATGGACTGCCTAGTCTATCATTGCCCACAGGCTCTGAGTAAACCTGAGGCTGTGGGCTTCTGGAAAGTGCTTCTGCTACCATTTGTGTGTACCACATGGAGAACATGTGTCCCTCTTTAATTTGCAAAAATGTCACCTGCCAAAAACCATCCTGCATATCTCAGAACCACTCCTGCCTCTGAGCCTCCCATCACTGGCTCTCTGAAGCTCTCCTTGCTTACCTTTATGGGTGTCTATTTCTTTGGAATTCTGGGAGTTAATCATCAGCTGAAGCAAATCCACTCGGTGCTGGAAGCAGAAAGAGAAATTGCATTGACAAAAAGTTACTTGTGAAGTCAGAATTAAGTCAGAGGTGCAGGACTTAACTTCTTTCCTGAGAATATGGTCCCTTTACATATAGAGGTCTAACTAGTTTCCACAGAGTCGTCACTAAACAAAAACACTACAGCTACAAACTTGGAGAACAGCACGCTTCCCTGACAGGAACCCAGCTATTGTGTCTCACTGCTTTTTGGTTCCTGCCTTCATCTTTTCTGGCTTTTGACCCCAGCTTCCTGGTCAAAGAATTGCCGGCTCCCTCCCCTGTCACGCCTGCTTGTTCATAAGAAAGGCCCTGATGCCAGTCTTTTTAAACTCTGGCCTTAAATCTTAATGAATGGTCACATAGATCAATCTCCGGAACCCTGCAAACTCCATGGAGAGCTTCTGTGTCAGCATCTTTCATGCCCCACCCTCCCAGAACTCTGCACAATCTTCAATGACATCCTGGGGTACCCAGCCCTGTCTCTCTGTCCTGCACACATTCTTTCCTGGAAAGCAGGCCTCATGAAGGCAAAACTGGCTTAGCCAACTTGCTGCCTTAGTGCCCAGTGAAAACTCTTGCCCACTTCAGACCATGACAGGGTCAAGTTTAACACAGACTACATTCCATGAGAGTACCTTCAACTAGAGAATGTGTAAAACAAGAGGCTTAGGATTGAAGGCATTCATTGCCAGTGTAAGATCTGGCAAAATTACAATAAACAGAATATTATTTTTACACAGTAATTTTTGTGCTTTGACAATTTATTAAAGGGAAGTGGTAGTTTTTCTCTCACCAAATTTTGTGCAGTGACATACTAGTTGCCATGCTTATTATTACATTTTAAGCATTATTTCTCTGACTCATTTTCTTATCTCCTTCCTTAACCTCCACTTTCTTTATCTCTCTAAAATGTTAGAACTCTCCTGCTCTGAACCTTACGCTTCTCTACCTACCATAAAAACATACTTAGAAGTGCACACGTGAAATATACACAACTCAATAAAAAATCAAAAACAAACACCCACATGTAACCACCACTGGATTTACCTTGTGTTTATCTTTGAGGCGGCTTTCCTTCATCCTTGTTACAGATTTTGTGAAAAATTCAGTAACCCTTTTTGGAAACACCCAGATATTTAATATTTCAAAAACTGGGGTAAGGAATGGGAAAAGAACTGTAAAGAAAAAGAGCAATGGAAAGCCAGTGAAAATGCAAAATTTACCTGGAACAATTATAATTTGCTCTTCCAATCTAGGAGCAAAAGACACCAGGAGTCACTAAAACCAGGGAATCATTCCCTTATGGCCTTTACTGGAAATTGCAAGTCAATGGGTGAGCCAGGGCAAGTCAGTCACACATGGTGACCACCACTATAGCAGTGAGATTAGTGTTCACTTCCACAGCTTTGGAGTGACCAAAACCAAGAATTACATTCCTGCATATTAGCTTTTATTTTTAGATGAGAGCCTCTTTGAATAAACCAGACCATAATATGTTACTTTAATTAATCATGCTGTTTAAGAAACAGTTGTTAGGATGCAAATAATACATAGTATGCCCTTCGACCACAATGGAATAAAATTACAAATTGAGAACATAAACAATATTTGGGGAAACTCACAAATATGTGGAAATTAAACATTACACTCCTATATAACCAATGGTTCAAAGAAGAAATCAAAAAGACAATTAAGATTATTTGGAAGGGCCCCTGGGTGACTCAGTCAGTTAAGCATCTGACATTGGCCCAGGTCATGATCTCACAGTTCATGAGTTCAAACCCTGCGTCAGGCTCTGTACTGACAGCTCAGAGCCTGGAACCTGCTTCAGATTCTGTGTCTCTCTCTTTCTCTGCCCCTTCCCCACTTGTGCTCTATGTCTTTCTCTCAAAAATAAATAAACATTAAAAAATTTATTTAAAAAAGAGCATCACTTCCAGCCTCCCTCTAGCTGCCATCTTGCGTCCCCGCGTGTGCGCGCCTCATCTCAGCTGGTCCACCTGAGACCCCCTGAGCGCCAACCCTAGTCCCCCTCGCGGTCCCATTTCCGCTCCAACAAGATGAAAGAAACTATCATGAACCAGGAGAAACTCGCCAAACTGCAAGCACAAGTGCGCATTGGTGGGAAAGGAACTGCTCGCCGAAAGAAGAAGGTGGTTCATAGAACAGCTACAGCAGATGATAAAAAACTTCAGTTCTCCTTAAAGAAGTTAGGGGTAAACAATATATCTGGTATTGAAGAAGTGAATATGTTCACAAACCAAGGAACAGTGATCCACTTTAACAACCCTAAAGTTCAGGCATCCCTGGCGGCGAACACCTTCACCATCACAGGCCATGCTGAGACAAAGCAGCTGACAGAAATGCTACCCAGTATCTTAAACCAGCTTGGTGCAAACAGTCTGACTAGTTTAAGAAGGCTGGCTGAAGCTTTGCCCAAACAATCTGTGGATGGAAAGACACCACTTGCTAGAGGAGAGGATGATGATGATGAAGTTCCAGATCTTGTGGAGAATTTCGATGAAGCTTCCAAGAATGAAGCAAACTGAACTGAGTCAACTTCTGAAGAAGATAAAACTTGAGGAAGTTACTGGGAGCTGCTATTTTATATTATGACTGCTTTTTAAAAATTTTGTTCATGGATCTGATAAAATCAAGATCTCTAATATTTTTAAGCCCACGTCCCTTGGACACTGCAGCTCTTTTCAGTTTTTGCTTATACACAATTCATTCTTTGCAGCTAATTAAGCTGAAGAAGCCTGGGAATAAAGTTTGAAACAATATAATAAAGTCCTTTGCCTAGTATATGGTTTTATTTTTTATTTCATTGACACTGATTTGTATACAGAAAGCAAAGCTATTCATAGAAAGATAATCATGGCATGTAATATGGCTCATAATCTTCGATTAAATTTGATTAAAAATTTTAAAAAAATTATAAAAAAGATACTTGTAGACCGATAAAAATGAAAACATGAAATACCAACTCCCGGATGTAGCAAAAGCAGTGTCCAGGAAGAAATTTGTCACTGTAAATGTCTACACTTAAAAAGAACCAAAGTCTCTATTCAATGATTCAATGACCCAGCTTTCTGTCATAAACATGCCAGAGAAACAAGAGGAAATTAAACCCAAGGCAAGCAGAAGGAAGCACATAATAGAGAGAAGACCAGAAACTTATGAAATAGAAAATAAAACACAATAGAAAAATTATTGAAACAAAGCTGTTTCATCCAAAAGACTTTTAGCTAGAGTGACCAAGAAAAAGGAGAGAAGATTCAAATTACTATCATCATAAATGAGAGGGGAGATTACTGCTGACATAACAAAAATAAAAAGGATAAAAAGGATATATGAACAACTGTATGCCAATAAATTGGATGACAGATGAAATGGAAAAATTCCTAGAAAAATGCAAACTAGAAAGTAATGTAAAAAATAGACAATCTGAAAGACAGAAACAAACAGCAACAACAAAAAAAAGATTGAGCTAGTAGTGAAGAAATCTACAAAAAGAAGCTTAGCTCCAAATGGTTTCACTGGATGAGTTCTAGAGAATATTTATGTAGAATTTTCATAAATTTGCACAAACAGTTTCCACAAATTCTTCCAATAAGTAGTAGAAGTAGGAACACTTCCAAACTCATTCTATGAGGCCAGTATTGCCCTGATTCTTAAACTAGACAATAATATCAAAGAACAGAAAAACTACAGACCAACATATCTTATGACATAGATGCACAAATCCTCACCGAAATACCAGCAAACTGAACCCAGTGACATATCAAAAGAAGGATACACCATAACCAAGGGCAGTTCATCCCAGAAATGCAAGGTTATATAATACACTATAACAATAAAATTTTAAAAAGCACATTGCCATCTCAATACATGCATAAAAAGTATTTAACAAAAGTCCAATACCTTTTTGCAATAAAAATACTCAACACACTACTAATAGAAAGGAATAGTCTCAACTTGATAAAGGGCATCTACCAAAAAGTCATAGCTAATACCACACTTATCACTTAATGCAAATAAATAGGACACTATCTCCTGAGATTAAACAAAACAAGGATGTGTCAATTGCCAGCTCCTTTTCTTTTTGAGAGAGAGAGTGAGCACATTAGAAGGAGAGAGGGACAGAGAAAAAGACAGACAGACAGAGAATCTTAGGCAGACTCCACACTTAGCACAGTGCCCAATCTGGGGCTCAATCCCACAGCCCTGGGATCATGACCCAAGCTAAAACCAAGAGTCAGATGTTTGACTTACTGAGCTACCCAGGCACCTCTATTGCCACTTCTATTCAATATTGTATTAGAAGTTCTAGCCAGGAAAGTAGGTAGAAAAAGAAAAGAAAAAAAAAAGGAACAAAGCTGCTCATAAAGGAAATAAAAAAACTAAAAGCACCTTTATAATCAGATAACATAATGTTTTACATAGAAAATCCAAGGAAGGCACGAAAAATCTATTGGAAGTAATAAACCAGCTTAGTAGGATTTCAGGATACAAGATCAATATATAAAATCAATTATATTTGTATACACTGCAATAAAAAAAAATCCAAAACCAAAATTAGGAACGTTAACTCCAGTTACATTAACACCAAGAACAGAATACTTAGGAATAGCTTGAACAAAAGAAGTGCCTATACCTGAAAACCACAAATATTGTTGAAATAAATTAAAGATCAATGTAAATGGGAAAACATCCAATGATTATGGTTCAGAACTTGATATTGTCAAGATGGCAATACTCCTCAAATAGATCTACAGAAGAATGTGTTTTCTGCAGGAATCCTAACTAGCTACTTCGTAGAATTTAACACTGAGTTTAAAATGCATATGGAAGAGAGACAGGGCAAGATGGCTGAGAAGTAGCGAGCTCTGTAGTCTTTGCCCGCCCACATCTATTAAACTGAGAAGGACTGAAGTGTCAATACTCTGATCTGCAGGAGTGAGAGGAGAACATACAGACTCCAGAAAGAAGACAACCCCAAAGATGCCTGAGTGAGCAAGTGCGAACTGGGGAAATTCAAAAAAGGGCCGGCCACGGAGGTGTGGTGGGAAGGGCGTCCCAGACCAACACAGGGAGAGCATGCGGTGCCCCGGAGAGACAAGGGGAAGAGAAAGAGAGACTGAAAACACTCATAGAACTGTCTCTAGAGAAGAGATAAAGAACTCGCCCCAGGGTGGAGAGAGATATTTTCACCACATATATAACTGCTGGGTGCGGGGAGAGAAATCCATCCCATCTAGCTGGAGAATCCTTCTTTGGGCTTGGAAGCAGCGGCACCCATTCCAGGAGATACCAGGAGAGACAGCCCCTGCCCGCTCCCCCTAGCGATCCTGGCCGCCAGTGGGAGTGCATCTCATCTGCCGCAGTAGCTTTAAAGTGCATGGACTAGGATTGGGAATTGAAGCAGTGATTAGAAAGTGCAGCTTGGCTCGCCTGTGGCTCAGAAAGAGTGGACTTAAAAGAGCGACTTGGGGAGGGTGAGAGAGGAAGGGAGGTGGAGGTAGTGGTGGAGGGCACTTGTGGGGAAGAGCACTGGGTGTTATATGGAAATCAATTTGACAATAAACTATTAAAAAAGAAATAGAAAAATTATATATAAAAAGAAAGAGCAACTTGCAACATTTGGCTCGAGCAGAGCTTAGGATGCCACCATTCTTTTCCCCTCAACCATGAAGGCTGGGCTTAACAGAGCAGCCTCTGAGACCTACCTACACTAAACCACGCCCATCTGCAGTGGAGAGTGGCCCTTCCCCTCTTTCCACCCTTTTCTTTTCTTCTTCTTTTTATTTCTCTTGCCATCCAGATATATTTTCCCTTATCTCATTTTTATCTCTCCCCTTGGCTGGTTATGTGCTTTTAGACTGTCCATAGTCTTTTGTTGTCTCTGCCTCCCACTTTTCTTTCTTTTTGCCTTTTCTTTTCTTTTCGTTCCTTTCTTTTCCTTTCCTTTCCTTTTCTTCCTTTCCCCTTTTGGTTTGCTTATTTGTTTGTTTTGTCTCTGCATTTGCATGCTTTTGTTCCGTGTGTTTGTCTGTTTTCCTTTTCAGGGCTACCTCAAAAAACAAGCCAAAGAACACATGTGAAGAGTCTCAAATATCACTGAGTAGGGAAATAAAATAATCAGAGGCACAACAAGAGAAACTGAGAGACACCATTAAAAGAACACTTCCTGAAACAAAGGATCTGGACAGCGAATGAGCCTCCTTTAATAGAGCAATACTAACAGGTGCAAAGTTCATAACAAGATTTTAAAACTGACAAGAAACAGAAAGCTAGCCAAAATGACAAAACAAAAGAATTCTCCTATAAGGAAATTCCAGGAAGAAGTCATAGCCACAGAACTGCTTAAAACAGATTAAACTGTTAAAACAGAACAGAACAGAACAAGAATTTAAAACAATTGTTAAAAAGTTAATCTCTGGCCCCTCTTCTGACCCCAGAACTGATACGAGCTGAGAGAGCCATTACCGTGATCTGCGGGACATTCGATACAGGAGCTAATACCTCTCTCACTTCTCCTCTGTCTCGAAGGGGTAGCAACATTTCAGGACTTCTGGAGTGGAAGAAAGTTGGCAGAGGGAAATTCCACAAAGATAAACTGGAAAGGAACCAAGATGGCAGAGAGGAAAAGAGCTCTGTAAACTTCATCTGCCCCATCTATCGAACTGAGAAGAACATTACTCTCATATGCAAGAGCAGAAGGAGAAAATACAGACTCCAGAAAGAAGACAACCTCAAAGATGCCCTAGTGAGTGAGTGCAAACTGGGGAGATTGGAAAACGGGCCAGCAGAGACGGGCAGGGGAGGTGGGACCCCCGGCCCAACACAGGGCAAGTGCGTGGAACCCCTGAGAAACAAAGGGAAGTGAAAGAAACTGAACACGCTCATAGTACTGTCTCTGGGGAAGAGATAAAGAACGTTTAACCACGCTCAGAGAGAGAAACTCTCACTCCATATATAACTGCTGGGTAGCCCATTTCCCAAACCCAGGTGGCACAAGGGAAAGAACAGTTTCCAGCCCTGTGCATCCTGGCAGGGAGTCGGTGGCTGCATGTGCGGCGACCCCAGGGGTGCACTCTTCAACCTCGGCTGTGGGAGTGGGAGCACATACCTCATTTCCACAGCGCATCTTGCCTCCAGCATTGGCCACGTGAATCGCAAATCCTGGGTGTCAACAGGGAAAAAATAGCCTCCACCCCTACTTGATCCCAGCAGGGAATTGGTGGTGGTGGAGGTCGGGGCACATGTTACGGCTGCAGGAGAGAGCAGCTCATTTCCAGCAGCGCCCGGTGCCTCAGGCAGCAGCAACGTGAATCTCAGCCGATGCCAAGAAAAATTGCTCCCTCCCCCTACTGTGATCTGGATCCCAGTTGGGGGCTGGGAGTCTGCAGCAGTGTCTTGGAGGGCCTGCACTTCGCCTCCTGCTGCACAACTCGCCTCAGACAGCACAACCTCACCTCAGGCAGTGGCAACGCAAATCCTGGCCTGAGCCAAGCAAAACTGATCCCTCCCCCTATGCAATCGCTATCCTGGCTGGGGGCTGGGAGTCAGCAGTGGTCTGTGAGGGCCTGCACCTCGCCTCTGGCAGCAACAGCATAAATCCCTGCCAGCGCCTAGAGAAACTGCTCCCTCCCCCTAAGAGGCCAACTGCAAAAGCAAGTACATCTCATCTGTGGTAGCATAAAAGTGCATGAACTAGGACTTTGAACTAAGGCGGGCGTGGAAAATACAACTAGGCTCCGCTGCCTCACAATGAGATCAGACTCGTTAGAGTGGTCTGCAGTGCTTAGACCCAGTGGAGCTTGGGGTGCTGCCATTCTACTCTCTGCAGCCAGAAGGCAGAGCCTGAGAGCAGCCCCCTAGACCTACTACACCAAACAAGGCCTATCCACAAGGGGGAGCTGCTGCTTTTTTTTCTGTTTTCTTTTTTATTGTACTTATTTTTTATTATTATTTTTTACTTAATTTTTTTAAATTTTTTACTCCTTTTTTTCCTTTCTCCTTTCTCCTTCTTTTTTTTTTCTTTCATGCAGTCCATATATTCTGTATTTCATCCTTATCTCGCCCCTCAACTGGTCATACACTTTTAGACTATCCATTGTCCTTTGTTGTCTCTGACCCCTTTTATTTTTTGTCTTCTCTTTGTTCCGTCTCTTTCCTCTCCATTCTCTTTCCTTGCTTTCCCCCTTTTAATTTGATTGTTTGTTTTGTCTCTGTGTTTGTGTGCTTCTGCTCCCTCTGTCTTTGTCTGTCTGTTTTCCTTCTTAGGGCTGCCCCAAGAAACAAGCCAAAGTGTGTATGATGGCGAGCCCCAAATATCACTGAGTAGGGAAATAAAATATTAAAAGGCACGACAAGAGAAACTGAGAGACACCATTAAAAAAATATTTCCTGAAATGACAGGCCTTGGACAGTCATTAAGCCTCCTTTAACAGAGCAATATTAACAGGTGCACAGTGCACAACGAGCTTTTATAAACTGACAAGGGACAGAAAACTAGCCAAAATGACGAAACGAAGGAACTCTCCCCTGAAGAACCTTCAGGAAGATGTCATAGCCACAGAACTCCTCAAGGCAGATCTAGACAACATACTGGATCAAGAATTTAAAAAACTTCTAATAAAATTAGTCGCTGGGGTTGAGAAAAAGCATCAAAGAAGCAACTGAGACAATGACTAGAAACTTTAAATATAGGTGTGATGAGTTTAAAAAAAGGCTATAAATGAGGTGAATAATAAAATGGAGGCAGCCACCTCAAGGATTGAAGAGGCAGAGAGAAGAATAGGTGAATTAAAAGATACAGTTATAGCAAAAGAGGAAGCTGAAAAAAAGAGAGAGAAATTTATCCTGGAGCAAAAAGGAGAATTTGAGACCTGAGTGATACAATCAAATGGAAAAATATCCATATCACAGGAATTCCGGAAGAGTAACACAGAAAGAAAGGTCCTGAAGGGATTCTAGACCAAATTATAAATGAGAATTTCCCATATCTGGAGGAAAAAAATAGACATTCAAATTCAAGAGGCACAAAGAAACTCCTTAAGACATAATTTGAATCAACCTTTGGCACGACACATCATAGTGAAACGGACGAAATATAAAGATAAAGAGAGAATTCTGAAAGCAGCTAGGGATGAAAGGGACATGACGTACAAAGGGAAACCTATCAGAGTGGTTACAGACCTATCTACTGAAACTTGGCAGGCCAGGAAGGAATGGCAGGAAATCTTCAATGTGATGAACAGAAAAAAACATGCAGCCAAGAATTCTTTACCCAACAAGCCTGTCATTCAAAATAGAAGGAGAGATAAAGGTGTTCACAAATAAACAAAAATTGAGAGAATTCATGACCACCAACCCAGCCCTACAAGAAATCCTAAGAGGGACTCTATGAGGGAAATGTTGCAAAGAATACAAGGTGCCAGTAACACCACTATGAACATGAGTTCTACGGAGAACACAATAATTCTAAACCCACATTTTTCAATATAACACTGAATGTAAATGGACTGAAAGCTCCAACCAAATGACACAGGGTAGCAGAATGGATAAAAAACAAAAACCCATCTATTTGCTGTCTACAAGAGACGCATTTTAGACCTAAAGATATCTTCAGGTTGAAAGTAAAGGGATGGGGAAATATCTATCATGCAACTGGAAGCCAAAAGAAAGGTGGAGCAGCCATACTTATATCAGACAACCTGGACTTTAAAGTAAAGGCAATAACAAGAGATGAAGAAGAACATTATATCATAATTACAGTGTCTCTCCATCAGGAAGAGCTAACAATTACAAATATCTATGCACCTAATTTGGAAGCACCCAAATACATAAAACAATTAATCACAGAAGAAAACAATCTTATTGATAAGAATGTGCTAATTGTAGGGGACTTTAATACTCCACTGATAGCAATGGACAGATCAACCAGACAGAAAATCACTAAAGAAACAATGGACCCGAACGACACATTGGAACAGATGGAATTGATAGATATATTTAGAACTCTGCATCCAGAAGCTGGAAATTCACCATCTTCTCGAGGGCACATGGCACATTCTCCAAGATAGATCACATACTGGGGCATAAAGCAGCCCTCCATAAGTATAAACGAATAGAGATCATACCATGCTCACTTTCAGATCACAATGCTATGAAACTTGAAATTAACCACAGGAAAAGTCTGGACAACCTCCAAAAATGTGGAGGTTAAAAACCACCCTACTAAAGAATGATTGGACTAATAAGGCAATTAGAGAAGACTAAAAAATATATGGAAACAAAGGAAAACGAAATTATAACAATCCAAGATCTCTGGGATGCAGCAAACGCAGTCCAAAGAGGAAAATATTGCAATCCAGGCCAATTTCAACAAATTAGAAAAAGTACAAATTCAAAATCGAACAACCTCCTACTGGAGCTAGAAGGGAAGCAGCAAGAGCACCCCAAACCCAGCAGAAGAAAAGAAATAATAAAGATCAGGGCAGAAATAAACAATATAGAATCACCCCCCCCCAAAAAAAAAAAAAAACAGTGGAGCAGATCTATGAAATCAAGAGTTGGTTCTTTGAAAAAATAAACAAAATTGATAAACCTCCAGCCAGGCTCCTCTGAAAGACAAGAGAGAGCACCCAGATAGACAAAATCATGAATGAAAAAGAATCTATTACAACCAATCCCTTAGAAACACAAGCAATCATCAGAGATTACTATGAAAAATTATATGCCAACAAACTGGACAACACAGAAGAAATGGACAAATTCCTAAATGCACATGCACTGCCAAAATTCAAACGGGAAGAGATAGAAAGCATGAATAGACTGATAACCAGAGAAGAAATCGAATCTGTTATCAAAAATCTGCCAACGAATAAGAGCCCAGGGCCAGATGGCTTCCCAGGGGAATTCTACCAGACATTTAAAGCAGAGCTCATACCCATTCTTCTCAAACTATTCCAAAAAATAAAAACTGAAGGCACACTTCCATACTCATTCTACGAAGCCAGCATCACCTTGATACCCAAACCAGACAGAGACCCAGCCAAAAAAGAAAACTACAGACCAATATCCTTAATGAATGCAGATGCAAAAATACTCAACAAGATACTAGCAAATCGAATTCAACAGCATATAAAAAGAATTATCCATCGTGTTCAAGTGGGATTCATTCCTGGGTTACAGGATTGGTTCAATATTCGCAAATCCGTCAATGTGATCCATCACATTAACAAAGAAAGGAAAAAAAACCATATGATCCTGTCGATAGATGCAGAAAAAGCATTTGACAAAATACAGCATCCATTCTTAATAAACATCCTTGAGAAGGTTGGAAGAGAAGGAACTTACCTAAACATTATAAGAGCAGTTTATGAAAAGCCCACAACTAATATCATCCTGAATGGGGGAAAAATGAGAGCTTTCCCCCTGAGATGAGGAGCACAACAGGGGTGTCCACTCTCACCACTGCTGTTTAACATAGTGCTGGAAGTCCTACCATCAGCAATCAGACAACAAAAGGAAATAAATGGCTTCAGAATGGGCAAAGAAGAAGTCAAACTTTCACATTTCGCAGATGACATGATACTCTACATGGAAAATCCAGCAGAATCCACCAGAAGCTTTTGAAAACTGATCAGTAAATTCAGTAAAGTTGCAGGGTACAAAATCAATGAAGAGAAATCGGTTGCATTCCTATACACCAATAATGAAGCAGCTGAAAGAGAAATCAAAAAACTGATCCCATTCATGATAGCACGAAAAAACCTAAAATACCTAGGAGTAAACCTAACAAAGGATGTAAAAGACCTATATGATGAAAACTCTACAAAACTTATGAAAGATATTGAAGAAGACACTAAGAAATGGAAAAACATTCCTTGTTCGTGGATCGGAAGAATAAACATTGTGAAAATGTCATTACTACCCAAAGCAATCTACACATTCAATGCAATCCCCATCAAAATTCCACCAGCATTCTTCTCAAAGCTAGAACAAACTATCTTAAAATTCGTATGGAACCACAAAAGACCCCGAATAGCCAAAGTAATATTGAAGAAGTAAACCAAAACGAGAGGCATCACAATCCCAGACTTTAGCCTCTACTACAAAGCTGTCATCATTTAGACAGTATGGTATTGGCACAAAAACAGACACATAGACCAATGGAATAGAATAGAGAACCCAGAACTGGGCCCACCAATGTACGGCCAATTAATTTTTGACAAAGCAGGAAAGAGTATGCGATGGAAAAAAGACTGCCTCTTTAACAGGTGGTGCTGGGAAAACTGGACAGCAACATGCTGAAGAATGAAATTAGACCACTTTCTTACACCATACACAAAAATTAACTCAAAATGGCTGAAGGACCTGAATGTGAGACAGGATACCATCAAAATCCTCGAGGAGAAAGTAGGAAACAACCTCCTTGACCTCGACCGCAGCAATTTCCCACTTGACACATCCCCAAAGGCAAGGGAAATGAAAGCAAAACTAAACTCTTGGGACCTCATCAAGATAAAAACCTTCTGCACTGCAAAGGAAACAATCAAGAACTCTAATTGGTAACCAACAGAATGGGAAAAGATAATTGCAAATGACATATCAGATAGAGTGCTAGTATCCAAAATCTACAAGGAACTCACCAAACTTCACACCCACAAAACAAATAACCCAGTGAAGAAATGGGCAGAAGACATGAACAGACACTTCTCCAAAGAGCACATCCAGATGGCCTACAGGCACATGAAACGATGCTCAACATCACTCATCATCAGGGAAACACGAAGAAAAACCACACTGAGATACCACCTCACACCAGTCAGAGTGGCTAAAATGAACAAATCAAGAGACTATAGATGCTGGTGAGGGTATGGAGAGATGGGCACCCTCTTACACTGTTGGTGGGAATGTAAACTGGTGCAGCCGCTCTGAAAAACAGTGTGGAGGTGCTTCAAAAAACTCCCTTATGACCCAGCAATAGCACTGCTAGGGATTTACTCAAGGGATACAGAAGTGCTGATGCATAGGAGCACATGTGCCCCCATGTTTATAGCAGCACTATCAACAATAGCCAAAACATGGAAAGAGTATAAATGTCCATCACCCGATGAATGGATCAAGAAGATGTGGTGTATATATATACAATGGAGTATTACATAGCAACGTGAAAGAATGAAATATGGCCATTTGTAGGAAAGTGGATGGACCTTGAAGGTGTCATGCTAAGCGAAATAAGTCGGGCAGAGAAGGACAGATACTATATATTTGCACTCATAGGTCTAACAGGAGAAAAGGAGAAACTTAACGGAGGACCAGGGGGAGGGGAAGAGGGAAAGAGAGTTGAGGATAAAGAGGGACACAAAACTTGAGAGACTATTGAACACTGAAAAGGAACTGAGGGTGGAAGGGGGAGGGGGGAAAAGAGGTGGTGGAGATGGAGGAGGGCACTTGCGTGGAAGAGCACTAGGTGTTGTATGGAAACCAATTTGACAATAAACTATTTTTAAAAAAAAAAGAAAATAGTAAGATACAAACAAAACAACAAAGAAGGAAATGAGAAAGATAAGTTAAACAATACACAGTTAATAAATAGAAGTGGATATCAAAAAAAATTAATCTCAAGGCTTGAAAACACATCAGGGAAGCTATTGATACACAGAGTAGGGACCCTCAAATATCTGTGACCAGTTAAAAAGGGCTCTAAATGAGGTGCATAATAAAATGGCGGCAGCCATGGCACAGATTGATAAGGCAGAGAGGAGAATATGTGAATTAGATGTCACAGTATAGCAAAAGAGGAAGCTGAGAAAAAGAGAGAGAAATTGATACAGGAGCACAAAAGGCGAATTTGAGAACTGAGTGATAAAATCAAATGGAACAATATCCGTATCATAGGAATTCCTGAAGAGGAACAAAGAGGAAAGGTCTTGAAGTGGTGCTTGAACAAATAATAGCAGAAAACTTTCCAAATCTGGGGAAGAAAAAAGACATGGAAATTCAAGATGCGCATAGAACTCTCCTAAGACATAACTTCAATCGACATTTGGCATGACATATCATAGTGAAACTTGCAAAATATAAAGACAAGGAGAGAATTCTGAAAGCAGCTAGGGATAAAAGGGCACTATAATACAGAGGGACACCTACCAGAGTGGTTACAGACCTATCTAACAAAACTTGGCAGGCCAGAAAGGAATGGCAGGAAAACTTCAATATGATGAACAGGATAAATATGCAACCAAGAATCCTTTTTCCAGCGAGCCTATCATTCAAAATAGAAGGAGAAATAAAGGTGTTCCCAAATAAACAGAAATTGAGAGGATTCATCACCACCAAACCAGCCCTAGAAGAAATCCTAAGAGGGACTCTATGAGGGAAATGCAAGAAGAAATATAAGGTAATAGAGATATCACTACAAACATGAACTCTATAGATAACACAATGAATCTAAACCTACATTTTTCAATAATAATACTGAATGTAAATGGACTAAATTCTCAAATCAAATGACACAGAGTAGCAGAATGGATAAAAAGCCAAAATCCATCTATTTTCTGTCTAAAAGAGACTCATATTTGACCTGAAGTCACCATCAGATTAAATATAAGGGGATGGAGAAATATCTATCATGTGACTGGAAGTAAAAAGAAAGCCAGAGTAGCCATACTTATATCGGATAAACAGGACTTTAAAGTAAAGGCAGTAACAAAAGATGAAAAAGGGCATTATATAATGATTACAGGGTCACTCCATCAAGAAGAGCTAACAATCATAAGCATCGATACATCGAATTCGGGAGCACCCAAATACATAAAACAATTAATCACAAACAGAAAAAATCTTATTGATAAGAATGTGAATATCACAGGGGATTTTAATACTTCAATTGCAGCAATGGATAGGTCAACCAGACAGAAAATCAATAAAGAAACAAAGGACCTGAATGGCATTTTGGAACAGATGGAATTAGATATATTTAGAACTCTGCATCCTGAAGCTAGGGAATACACTTTCTTCTTGAGTGCACATGGCACTTCTCCAAGAATAATCAGATACTGGGTCATAAAGCAGCCCTTCATAAACACAAATGAATTGAGATCATACCATGCACACTTTCATATCACAATGCTGTGAGACTTGAAATCAACCACAGGAAAAAGTCTGAAAAACCTCCAAAAATGTGGAGGTTAAAAAGTGAATGGACTAATCAGGCAATTAAAGAAAAATTTAAAAATATATGGAAACAAATGAAAATGAAAATACAACAATCCAAACTCTCTGGGATGCTGCAAAGGCAGTCCTAAGACTAAAGTATATTGCAGTCTGGGCCTATTTCAACAAATTAGAAAAAGCCCAAATTCAAAATCTAATAGTGTACCTAAGGAATCTAGAAGGGGAGCAGAAAGAGCACTCCAAACCCAGCAGAAGAAGAGAAATAATAATGTTCAAGGCAGAAATAAACAATATAGACTCCAAAAGCAATCAAACAGATTAATGAAACCAAGAGTTGGTTTTTTGAAAATACAAACAAAATTTATAAACCTCTAGCTAGGCTCCTCAGAAAGAAAAGAGAGAACACCCAGATAGACAAAATCATGAATGAAAATGGATCTATTACAACTGATCCCTTAGAAACTCCATCAATCATCAAAGATTACTATGAGAAATTATATGCCAACAAAGTGGACAACCTAGAAAAAATGGACAGATTCCTAAATGCACATGCACTCCCAAAATTCAAACAGGAAGAGATAGAAAATCTGAACAGACTTATAACCAGTAAGAAATTGAATCAGTTGTCAAAAATCTCCCATTGAACTAGAGCCCAGGGCCATATGGCTTCCCAGGGGAGTTCTCCACACATTTAAAGCAGAATTAACACCCATCCTTCTCAAACTATTCCAAAAAATAGAATAAGAAGGAAAAATTCTGAACTCGTTCATGATGCCAGCATCACTTTGATTTCCAAATCAGACAGAGTCTCAACAAAAAAAGAGAACTACAGGCCAATATCCTTAATGAATACAGATGCAAAGATACTCAACAAGACACTGGCAAATCGAATCCAACAACATATAAAAAATTATCTATTATGATCAAGTGGGATTTATTCCTGGGTCACAAGGCTGGTTCAATATTCGCAAATCCATCAATGTGCTACATCACATTAACAAAAGAAAAGATAAAAACCATATGATCTTGTTGATAGATGCAGAAAAACATTTGACAAAACACAGCATCCCTTCTTAATAAAAAACCCTCGAGATAGTCGGGATAGAAGGAACTTATTTAAACATTATAAAAGCTATTTATGAAAAGCCCACAGCTAATATCATCCTCAATGGGGAATAATTGAGAGCTTTCCCCTGAGACCAGGAACACGACAGGGGTGTCCACTCTCACCACTGTTGTTTAACATAGTGCTAGAAGACGTAACATCAGCAATCAGACAACAAAAAGAAATGAAAAGGCATCAGAATTGGCAAAGAAGTCAAACTTTCCTTTTTCGCAGATGACATGGAAAAACCTGACCGACTCCACCAGAAGCTACTAGAACTGATCCATGAATTCAGCAAGGTCTCAGGCTACAAAATCAATGTACAGAAATCAGTTGCATTCTTATACACCAAAAATGAAGCAACAAAAAGAGAAGTCAAGAAACTGATCCTATTCATAATTATACAAAAAAATCATAAAATACCTAGGAAGAAACCTAACCAAAGATGCAAAAGACCTGTATCCTGAAAAATATAGAGGACCTATGAGGAAAATTGAAGAAGACAAAGAAAAATGGAAAAACATTCCATGCTCATGGATTGGAAGAATAAACATGGTTAAAATGTCAATATTATCCAAAGCAATTTACACATTTAATGCAATCCCCATCAAAATTCCACCAGCATTCTTCTCAAAGCTAGAACAAACTATCTTAAAATTCGTATGGAGCCACAAAAAACCCTGAATAGCCAATGTAATATTGAAGAAAAAAACCAAAACGGGAGGCATCACAATCCCAGACTTTAGCCTTTACTACAAAGCTGTCATCATCAAGACAGTATGGTATTGGCACAAAAAACAACACATGGACCAATGGAAGAGAATAGAGAACCCAGAACTGAACTCAAAACTGTATGTCCAATTAATCTTTGACAAAACAGGAAAGAGTATCTAGTGAAAAAAAGACAGCCTCTTTAACAGGTGGCACGGTGAGAACTGGACAGCAGCATGCAAAAGAATGAAACTAGACCGCTTTCTTACACCATACACAAAAATAAACTCAAAATGGATAAAGGACCTGAATGTGAGACAGGAAACCAGCAAAACCCTAGAGGAGAAAGCAGGAAACCGCTTCCTTGACCTCAATCGCAGCAGTTTTCTACTCATTACATCCCCTAGGGCAGGGCAATCAAGAGCAAAACTGAACTCTTGGGACCTCATCAAGATAAAAACCTTCTGCACTGCAAAGGAAACAATCAAGAAAACTAATTGGCAACTGAAGGAATGGGAAAAGATAGTTGCAAATGACATATCAGATAAAGGGCTAGTATCCAAAATCTACAAGGAACTCACCAAACTCCACACTCGAAAAATGAATAATCCAGTGACGAATTGGGCAGAAGACATGAATAAACACTTCTCCAAAGAGGACACCAGATGGCCAACAGATACATGAAAGGATGTTCAGTGTCACTCATTATCAGGAAAATACAAATCATAACCACACTGAAATACCACCTCACGCCAGTAGGAGTTGCTAAATTAAACAAATCAAGAGACTATAGATGCTGGTGAGGGTGTTTAGAGAAGGGCACCCTCCTACACTGTTGGTGGGAATGGAAACTGGTTCAGCCACACTGGAAAACTGTGGAGGTTCTTGAAAAAACTATCAATAGAACTCCCCTATGACCCAGCAATAGCACTGCTAGGGATTTACCCAAGGGATATAGAAATGCTGATATATAGGAACACATGTCCCTCCATATTCATAGCAGCACTTTCTACAATAGCCAAATCATGGAAAGAGCCTTAATGTCCATCAACTGATGAATGGATATAAAAGATGCAGTATATATATATATATATATATATATATATATATATATATATATATATACAATGGAGTACTATATGGCAATGAGGAAGAATGAAATCTGGTCATTTCTAGCAAAGTGGTTGGACCTCGAGGCTGTCATGCTAAATGAAATAAGTCAGGTGGAGAAGGACAGATACCATATGTTTGCACCCATAGGTCTAACAGGAGAAACCTAACAGAGGACCATAGGGAGGGGAAGGGGGAAAGAAAGTTGGGGAGAGAGGGGGACACAAATCATGAGAGACTATTGAATACTGAAAATGAACTGAGAGCTGGAGGGGGAGGGGGAGGGAGGAAGGGGGTGATGGTCATGGAGGGGGGCACTTGTGGTGGAAGCATTGGTTGTTATATGGAAACCAATTTGACAATAAACAACTATTAAAAAAAAGATGTGATATATATATATATATATATATATATATATATATATATATATATACACACACACATACATACATACACGATGGAATACTACATGGCAATGAGAAAGAATGAAATCTAGCCATTTGTGGCAAAGTGGGTGGACCTTGAGGGTGTCATTCTAAGCAAAATAAGTCAGGTGGAGAAGGACAGATATCATATGTTTTCACTCATAGGTCTAATAGGAGAAACCTAACGAAGGATCATGCGACAGGGAAGGGGGAGTAAAGAGTTATGGGGGATGGAGGGAGGCAAATAAGAAAGACTCCTAAATACTGAAATCAAACTGAGGGCTCAACGGGGAAGGGGAAAGGAGAAGGGAAGTGATGGTCATGGAAGAGGGCACTTGTGCGGAAGCGCACTGGGTGTTATATGGAAACCAACTTGACAATAAACTATAAAAAATTAATAATTTAGGAAATAACAGATGTTGGCAAGGACATGGAGAATAGGAAACACTTTTATGCTTTTTGTGGGAATGAAAACTAGTGAAGCCACTCTGGAAAATGGTATGGAGGTTTCTCAAAAAATTAAAAATAAAACTACCCTACAAGGCTGCAATTGCATGACTAGATATATATCCAAAGCATACAAAAAATGCCAATCCAAAGGGGCACATGCACCCCAATGTTTATAGCAGCACTATCCAATAGCCAAATGATGAATTGTACATTTTTAAAGGGGACCTATATGTTATGTGAAATTATATCACAATAAAATTGTTGTAGAAAGGTAGTAAGGGAGGGAGTGAGGGAGGAAGAATGAAAAGGAGAAAAGGAAGGGAGAAGAAAAAATAGTAATGTACATACGTATTGAGAAGAAAACTGGATCAAGGAATGAAAATTTTAAGAGTTGCTTTGCATTTTCCACAAAAGGATCTTTTGAGTTGTTGAGGGAATCAATGTTCACTCCAAAGGAAGTACTGGTAATCACATCCATGCTGTAGGCCCCCAAGATGCTGAGTAGAAAAGAAAGACATGGATAATTAAAATCAGAAACTCTTTATTATCCTTATCTGCACATGCAGCCAAAGGAGCATTAGATTTCAATGCCAAGGCCACACAAGAGCCACATTTTCAGAACTACCTTCTGCATCATCTGAAGAGTCTATATGTTATCACACTCACTCGTGAGGTAGGTATTTATGAGGAATTCGAAAGAGGCATAATTTAAAAATATCACAGTTTGGCAAAAAACTATATATATATATATATATATATATATATATATATATATATATATATATAGAGAGAGAGAGAGAGAGAGAGAGAGAGAGAGAGAGACCCTCCTCATCCTATGAGCAATGCCTTCTCCCTATTAAGGTTCAAAAATGAAAAAAATGGTCATAAAGTTAATATACAGTGTTTTTCTAATATCCTCAACAAAATCAGGAAGGGGTTAAAGTTGTTCCAAGTTCCACATGATAACTTCCCTGCCCCACCCACTGCCCATCAATAGGTGCAAAGTGCATTCCCCTCCCACCATTCCATACCCTCTACACTCAATGATTTGGTAAATTATGCTTTTTTCTTTTCAAACAATGTATTTTTGTCTTCTAGAATATCCAAGGTGACAATCAAGTAGATAAATTAATCCTGCATCATGTACACAAAAGAAGATCCCCTCTCTCCTGCCTGTCCTGCCTTTTGAGGGGTGCTACCTCTTCTTGGGTGGCCCACTGCACTTGTAGCTCCATACACCTACTTCTGTTTGTTCGTTGGACTAACTCGACAGTGCGAACTGGCTTTGTGGCAGCAGCTGGAAAGTGTCATGACAGAGTCAGAAGCCCAGCAGGTGCAGCTCTACTTACTCTTTCAAGGGAACGGGCTTGCCTTTCTCTGCCTCCTTCCTCAGGTTCCTCACCAACACGTCTCCATACTGGCCAATGATGGGGAACATCTACACACAAATACAACATTGCTTGATTTAAAGCCAAGAATCAAGTCCTAAAATTACACAGCTTTCATAAGCATGAAGCAGTAGGGACATCTAATAACAAATGTTATCATGTCTCTTCCTGGACATGAAAATAAAAGGCCATTTTTAAGAAGTCTCAATTCAGCAGACTACCCCTAAGATATGGACTGTGATTTTATTGACTACCTGCTCACAGATGTATTCATTAACTTTCTAATTGAAATCCCTCCTTTTTTTTTTTTTACCTCTTTGAGCTTTCCACTGGTGAATGTTGGAGACAACAATGTTCGTATTCTCTTCCATTGTTCATCCTCAGACAGAGAGAGGGCACTTTTCATAAATCCCACTGGACCAAAAGGCTAGCGTCAAAGCAAAAGACATTTTGCCTTACATAAGTTTTGAAGGTCTCAAAGGTTGTGGAAAATTTGTCAAACAGATAAACATTATTCAACAAGTATTTAGTGATTTTCTACTGAGTACCAGGTCCTACGTCAGACATTCAACAGATATTTATACCAAATGTCTACTTCTCTGAGAAACTGAAAAACACATCCAGCTACCTGATGTGCTTTCCAGGCTTTATATTCCAATCTCCTTTTTAATGTAAATGTGGTTGGGAAATCTGGTAGAGAAACTACTCCAGGGGAATGCACAGGATTAACCCCAAGTCCTAACCAGTGGAGAGTAGAATTGGATTGGTAGACATAGCCAGATAGCGCTGGCAAGCTGCATATTGCCTCAGACCAGTTCTGTCTTTACATATATCTGCAGCAGGAGCGACTTCACAAAACAGATTATTACCAATTTGGTTTCCATATAACACCCAGTGCTCTTCTCCACAAGTGCCCCTCTCCATGCCCATCATGCCCCTCCCCTTACCCGCTCCCTCTTCAGTCTTCAGTTTGTTTTCAGTATTCCAGAGTCTCTCATGATTTGCCTCACTCTTTCTCCCTAACTCTTCTCCCCCTTCTCCTTCCCATGGTCCCTAAAAAATACTATAGTTAACACTAAAAAGATTAGAAATCTATTCTGAAGAAATGATGCAGTGATGAGGAAATCTATTCCCCCTGTATTTCCCTAAAGAGACAGAAGGAAAAAGAGAGAGATAATTCTATTTCCCAGTTTGGGACTGGTCTACTAGCCAACAAACTTGAATTTTTCTTCCATCTTCCAGAACTGTATTTTGTTTTAATTCAGATATCTCTAACACCCATTCATACTAAAAATTCCCAAACTAGGAACAGAAAACATCTTCCTCAATTTCATAAAGAGTATCTAAGAACACTACAGTAGAATCACCTCAGTGATGAATGGCTGAGGTTCCTGAGGCCAAGTCTGACTCCTGCCACTGAACTACACTGCCACAAGAATCCACTGCCAAACCTTGAAGCTGTACACCTATACATGGCTAGACTCTAGTCACAAGCACTCATTGCCATGCATGCACCAGTGTCTAGCCCCTGAAGACATCTGTGTGCTCATAGATGGCCATGGTTCCCACTGGTGGCCCCAGCCCTGTTTTGGGCATGTGCCTGCTTTAAGCACCTCTCCCCTGCCACACACACACAATGATTGTGTACCAATAGCACCGATTCTGGCCACCATTCTGCTGGCCCAATCCCCTGGTGCTAGATATGGTGGTGTTACTGATTATCCCAACAGCGGCTGCAGCCATAAGAACCTTCCACTCCTCTTGCTGCCAAGGATCATAAAGTTGATGATGTTGTGACCCCCAACTGCCTGAACCAACCATACTCTCCTGGATTATTTTCAGTTATCCAGTCAGAGTGGGGTAAAAAAAAAAAATGAAAAGGACTGGAGGGTAAATGCTAACAGGACTTATAGGACAACCATCAAATGAAACAATATTCATATATGGGAGACACAGTAGGAGAAGGGAAAATGGACACAATGCTTATTTAAAGAAACAATAGGTGAAAACTTCTCAGACCTAGGGAAATATATGGAAATCTTGGGACATGAGCTTTAAAGTTCCCAATAAGACTGAATCCAAAAGAGACTTCACATTAAGATACATCATGACTGTCAAAAAGACAAAGAAAGATCTTGAAAGGAGCAAGAGAAAAGGAGCTCATCATATACAAGGGGGACACCCCTAAGGCTATCAGCTGATTCTTCAGCAGAAATCTTGAAAGCCAGAAGAGAGTAATTGATTGATTCAAGAACACTTTACCCAGAAAAGAAGGCCTTCAGAAATGAGAGATAAAACATTCCCAGACAATCAAAAGTGGAAATAATTCATAACCACTAACCTTGTTTTAAAAGAAATACTATGTAGGAAAGTGGATGGACCTTGAGGGTGTCATGCTAAGCGAAATAAGTCAGGCAGAGAAGGACAGATACCATATGTTTGCACTCATAGGTCTAACAGGAAATTTTCAGAATGATCTAGCTTCAAGAAAAGCAAGCAGTGAGTAGTGCTTAAGAAAAATTGATTCAGTATCTAATGGATAGTTGATACCTGTCACAACA
>PISW01012895.1:0-29500 GCA_004023785.1 Mungos mungo | reverse complement strand
GGGGGGGGGGGGGGGGGGGGGGGGGGGGGGGGGGGGGGGGGGGTAAGGGGGGGGGGCACTTGTGGGGAGAAGCACGTGGTGTTATATGGAAACTAATTTGACAATAAACTATTATAAAAAAATAAATAAAAATATACAGAGATAAGGGAAGAAAACAGAATTTCAGCTAAGAAAACAGTATAGAATAGAAGGCTTAAAAATATATGGCATGGTGGGGGGCACTTGTGGGGAGAAGCACTGGGTATTATATGGAAAGCAATTTGACAATAAACTATTTAAAAATAAAGAAAAATAAGTACATTACAGAGTAAAAAAAATGATTAAAAAATATGTATATATGGCATGGATCTATTGTAACCAGACAGTCAAGGGTTAAGAGATGCAGTGCTGGAGAAAGATGTCTTTGGATGGCCTTGAATGTTAGGCCATCTGTAGTCCAATAAAAACCACAAAGGCTTTGAGGGTAAAAAATCAGGTTATATACTAAAAATACTCACAGGTTATATACAGGAAAATACTCTCCCTGCAACAGCAATGTTGAAAAAGAAAAAAATACAGTGTTATGAATAAAACTTCAGCTCATTTAAAATGTTACTTGGTAACATTAAACTAAGAACTTTAAGTATAATTTTCCTTGAGGTCCTTTAACATGTTATTTTATCAGTGGGGCCCTTCCAGACCATTCTATGTAAAATAATTTTTTTCTCTCGACCTACATTTATTTTCCTCCATAACAGCACCGCCAGTGGTGTTATGTACACACGTGTTTGTTTATTGTCTGTAAGATCGTAAATTCCATGAGAGCTAGGGCTTTATGTGTTCAGTGCTTAGAACTGTGCCCCGCTTATATCCTTTAATAAATATTTGTTAACCAATGAATGACTATTCAGATTAAGATGACTGCAATTTTTCCTATGGTTTATAATGTGAGGACAGCAGTAGGACAAGGTTTGGTGTTCTTTCCTAGAAAGTTCTGTTAAAAAGTGTTTCTTTTCTCTTTCCTCCAGAGTTTATATTCAGAGCACCAATCAAATTAAGTAAACCTGGGGAACTTCGTGAGGAATATGAAAGCCTGAGAAAGGTATAGTATACTCATTAGCATACCACTCATTTTCTTAAAGTAAATTGAAATGATGACATTAAAGAATGCTTAGTTTTCTTAAAATTTACAATGCAGAGCCGATCTTTCTCTGTACCACCTTATACTGTAGCTATAATGGAAGTAGAGTAAACCTTAACTCAGAACCCCTTTTTAGCTATTCTTTCAAAGATGAAAATGTAACTCACCAGGACTGTCTTACACCTGCAGCAGTAACTGGCCATCAAGAAGGGTATTCTTGCCATTTAAATGTTGGTTAAAAGCTAACACTTAAGCTTTAATAATAATAGCTTGTATTATTTTTCCTTATCTTGCAAAGTTCCTCTAATTACATGTAATTGGTGTTATCTTTTGTTGCTTTTACTCTGATATGTACTCCAGAAGAACTGTAAGTTAGGCCTTTCAGAGGGTAGTGAAATGATTTCCTAGGTGGAGAATGTTTACCACTGGGAAAGCTTTTAGCTATGTCCCCATCATCTTATTTTTGATGTTCTCAAGCTAATTGTCTGGGAATCACTTAGACAATTAAGATGTCAGAAAGGCTGGTAATAAGAAGAATGTTACAGGATGTATATCATCCTTCCCCAGCCCTTTCCCTATACCATACTTTACACACCTCTGTAAATGATTCTACATGTGGATATTTAATGTGTTATGAAGGTAAATAATCCACTTAATCGGAATCAGACATCATCATAAAACAGGTGAGAAAGTAACATTATTGTGACATTTTAGATTTGAATGGAAAAATCAGTATTTGAGAAGGTCATATGAAGAAGAAAATAGAGAACTCTGCTTAATTACTATACATTTTTTTGACTTTCTCTTTTCAATGAGAGTGTCAAATGTTGACCTGAGTCCTCATGCTCCTTTTATTTTATTTTATTTTATTTTATGTATGTATTTATTTTAAAATCTTGACCTAGAAACTTAAAAAAATTTTTTAAGTGTTATTTAAATTTATATTTGAGAGAGAGAAAGACAGAACATGAGCCAGGGAGAACAGAGGAAGGGAGACACAGATTCTGAAGCAGACTCGAGGGTCTGGGCTGTCAGCACAGAGCATCATGTGGGGCTCGAACTCATGAACTGTGAAATCATGACCTGAGCCAAAGTCAAATGCATAACCAACTGAGCCACCCATGCGCCCCTTATTTATTTATTTTTAATGTTTGTTTATTTTTGAGACCGAGAGAGAGACAGACAGGCAGATAGACAGAAAGACAGAGTGTGAGTAGGGAAGGGGCAGAGACAGAGGGAGACAGAGAATCTGAAGCAGGCTCCAGACTCAGAGCTGTCAGCACAGAGCCTGATGCTGGACTCAAACTCACAGACTGTGAGATCATGACCTGAGCCGAAGTCAGATGCTTAACCAACTGAGCCACCCAGGCGCCCCCCTCTTGCTTCTTTTATATTAGTATTATGAGGGTGCTTTGGTTTCTGTTTTTAAATCACTTACAAATTTTTTTTTCTACAATGGAAGAAATTAGTTTTAGCGACCACATCAAAAGAAACACTGATTCTTCTTAAATAAAATTCCATAATCTATAGATATTTAATTCTGATATACCTTTTTACAAAGAATATGGAGTTTTTAAAGCAGCTATCAGCTTGAAGATAAAGAGAAAACAAGGATTGGAGATAGAAAAAAGAGGTAAAACAGAATGCATAGTAAGAGTTGAGGTTATTAGTAAGCTTTGGGAGAGAGAAGGAAACCTTGAAGAACAGTACTTTTATTCTTATTAGGAAGGAGGGACAGGAAAGTGGTTTTAAAAGGGACTGATGGCAGAATGTTTTTAAGTGAAAGTAGGACAATCTCACCCTATATAAACTAGATTGGGCTTGGAAAACGCTCACCTATGTCATGTGGGTTAAATAAATGACATATAAAGCTCCCTCCACCCAACTTCAAGTACCCAAGTTATCTGGCATCCATTATACAACCTAGAAAATTGAAATTAAAGTCATAAACTCACAAGGCACTGATACGGCATCCCATACATAAGAATAATATTCAGCAATAAAATGGAACAAGCTGCCACTTGGATGAACCTCAAAAAGATGCTAAGCAAAAAGAGCCAGATACAAGGGCTACAGATACTGTAGAAAATGTACAGAATAGGCAAATATATGAAGACAGACAGTAGATTAATGGTTGATTGGAGGAGGGGATGGGAATGGGGACTAAGAATAAATGGGCCTGTGTGATTTAATTGCAGTGTTGAAGATTTTTACAGCTGATTATGGTGTGTTTTACAAATTGGTAAATTTACTGAAAGTCACTGAATTATACACTTGAAGTGGATAAATTAAATAATATGTAAAATATGCCTTAATAAAGTTGTAAAGGAAAATTAAAAGGTGCTAGACATTTGGATGGAGAACTTGGTAGAGAAAAAGGTTGTCTCTTAGAGTGCATATTTTATTTTCTAAAAGAAAACAAAGTAAATATATAATTATTTGGATGAATGTCTAGAAAAGGAAGATCCTTAATAGTTTCTACTCAGCAAGGGATGGTAAGTGGAAATTCATTCTGCACAACTCATCATTACTATTTTGATGCATAACTGATACACTTTTTATTTAGCATATTTTTTTTTGTTTAATTGATAGTAAAAAATTTTATAAGGGCTATGAAAAGTTAATAAGAAATTTTATTCCTCTAATTCTAGTTCTTTTAAAAAATATTTACTTATTAATCATAGATTCTCCCACCTGTAGGGGAATATTATGCTTAAGATTACTCTGAGTTCCTAAATTTTATGATTCTCTGAGTGGATTTATATTTCCAAATATTTTTAAACCTTTCTTCCTGCCTTGTATCATAGATAATTTTGTTTTTTTAATAAGAAAAACAATGCAGAAATATGCAGAGCAAAATGTGAAAATTCCTTTTCCTTATCTTCCCCATAGTTAACTAGTGTCAGCACTTTAGGTTCTTCATATACTTACATGACACAAACGCTTTATTCTTTTTCAGTATAAATGAGCTCATGATATATAATTATTTATTCATCAGATATTTTTTGTGTCCCTATTGTGTGCCAGACACTGGGGCTATGGTGCTGCAGACACCTAAGGTCCTTGCCCAGGGAGATTCCATTCTAGTGCAGAAGACAGTAAATTAGCAATCAAATACTTAATATATATTACTAAAGTAGGATCAGAAGAGTTACTGGGGGTGGAGAGGAAACTTGAGGAAACACAAAAGGACAGATAGTCAGGGAAGGTCTGTCAGAGACGGCAACACTGGAGTTGCTACCTGGGACAACTGGGGTTGCAAGCCAGGTAGAGAGAGGAATGAGGAAAGAGTTTTCCAGGCAGAGGAGCAGCAAGTGTCCCTGAGGCAGGAACAAGTTTGCTGTGTTCAGGGAACAGTGTGTCTGCAGTTGAGCGTGCAGGTGGTGGGCAGAAGGGTGGTATAGCGATTTGGTAGGAGATGAGTTGGGAGAAATAGAAGGGCCAGATCAAAGAAGGCTCGTTGACCTGGTAAGGTACATTTACTTTAAGCCTGATGTAAAGCCAGTAATATGATCTGATTTATATTTTTAAAAGGCTTTTTGGTTGCTGTGTAGGGAATAAACTACAATGGGCATACAAGTTAGGAATTGTATTTACTGTAAATAATAGAAATCCCAAAATAATGACTCAAACAAATGAGGAGTTTTCTGTTTCTCTAGTAATGAAAACCAGATATACAGTGCCTAGGGCCGATACAGCAGCTATATGACATCAGGAAGTCAGGTTCCTTTTGTCTTTCTGTGTAGACATCTTCAAGTGTGCCTGTCTCCTTATAGCGTGAGATGGCTGATCCTTCTCTAGAATCACATGTAGAATCACATGCAGAGGGAGAAAGGCACTTATCAGCTGAATTTTTTTTTTTTAAGAGCCTTCTCCAAAGCGCACCCAGTGACTTCATGTGTGCTTTATAATCCAGTGTCCTAGATGCTCTCTAGCTGTCAGGGAGGCTAGGAAGCATAGTGGCTTAGCTGGCTACATTAACTTCCCAAGTGAAATGGGTTCTCTTGGTAAGGAAGGAAAGAATGGATATTGGATAAGTAGCTAGCAGTCTTCGACTTATGGGACAAGAATGAAAATAAGACCAGTTAGGGCACTTTTGGGTTTAAGCAACGTCAGGGTTTTGCTGGAAGTATGGCAGCAGGAGAGATGCAGTGGACTGGGAAGTGTATACAAGGAAGTCGTTATAGTTTTGGACCATGGTTTTTTGAGGTTATTTACAGGAGGGAATTGAGAGGATGATGGACATGGTGGACAGTGAAAGAATGGTAGGCTCAGTGGGCTAGAAGTTTTGATGGTGGTAGAGAATTGTAAAAGTAAGGTCACTAGCAAGTGACTACAAGTGAAGGTGGAAAGCTAGGAAGTGGTGGTCTAGATGTGAGAGGCTTAAAAGTGAGACTGGGAGGTAGGATAGTTATTGGACAGGACAAGATTTAGACTGTGATCAAGGAGTGGATAACTGAAATAAGATGGAAGACAAGACTTACTTAGGAGGAAGTACAGGAACTGAGAGAGTATACTGACGTTGAAATCCTCAGGAATGATCATTGAAGTAGTTGGAGAGAAATGTAGGTGCTAAGTTTTTCTGTGAATAAGGGGAATTGCCAGAGAGATAGGTAGATAACTACCACAAAGAGGGGTTTGGGTGTTACAGTCTGATGGAAAATACTTCAAAGAAGCAAGGAGTTTTGAGGAATAATTGATCTATTCTGTAACTTCCTCTTTTTTTTTTAAATTAACAGTATGTGGTTTTTTGTGGGAGATAAGGCTTCCATCTAGATATTTTTTCATCCTGAAGGATATTTTATAATATAGATGAGGCATAATTCACTTAACTATTCCATTATCATTAGTCAGTTAAATTCTTCCCAATTTCTCCCAGTTTTAAAGAGATGCTGCACTGAATACACATGAACATATGCAAACAAACATTTCCTTTAGGTTAGATTCCTAGGAGTGAAAGTTCAGGGTCAAATGGTATGTACACTTGTATTTTGGTGGATATTAGCAAATTTCCTTTTAAAAGAATTGTTCAACTTACCTTCTCACCAACAGTAAAAGGGAGGCCCCTTTTCTTTAAATCCTTGGCAAGCTTTTATCATTTTTAGTATTTTGCTAATCTGCTAGATTTAAAAAAATCGTTTTAATTTGCATTTACCTAATTACTAGCTTGAAACAATGTACAGAAAATGTATAAATGACCAGTAAGCATAAGATGTTTCTCCTAACTAGTAATTTATATGTTTTCTGTACATGGTTCACAACCTTCAAATGTGAAAACCAGTTCTGTCTTTTGAGCATTTGTAAACTTGACCACTAATCATATGCTTTATCCCCCCTGTGCCTTTGTAGGTTTATTCTATTGAAAAATTTCTGACTTCTTTTTCTCCCTGACATTTTATGAGGTTTTTAATTGGAAGGAGAAAATTAGCATGTGCTCAGTCTTCTATTTTGTTACATTGCCTAAGGAAATAATTTTGTTATATTCATTCTTGAATATATATGTATGTATATATATTTTAATGTTTATTATTGAGGCAAAGAGAAACAGTATGAGTAGGAGAGGGGAAGAGAGAGAGGGAGACACAGAATCTGAAGCAGGCTCCAGGCTCTGAGCTGTCAGCACAGAGCCCACTGCAGGGCTGGAACCCACGAACCGTGAGATCATGACCTGAGCCAAAGTTGGATGCTTAAACAACTGAGCCACCCAGGCATCCCCCTTTTTTTTTATTTCAACAGACATTTACTGCAGACAAGATTATGGCAATATTATATGATAATAATATTCTTGTTATAATCTTGTCTGCAGCCAGTGTCTGTTGAAATTAAAAAAATAATTTTAGCAAGAAATTATTTTAATATTGGTATCTTTTTATGTTTCTATACTATATGAGACTATTAGTCATTTTTGTCTTCAGAAATAATCGATTTATCTTTATAAGTTCTATTTAGTGGTTGGATTAAGCTTTTTGCACCATTATTTCTTCTGCTTATAGTTTGATGATTAATTTTGACCACCAGGTTAAATAGTTGCTTTATGTTAGACTTAAGAGACATAATCTACATGCTCTTGTTTGTCTTCTTTCAATCAATTGGACTCTGAGAGGTTGAAAGTAGGGGGAAAAACATTCTCTGTTTCTAGACTGCTTATCTCCCTGGTTTCTGTAGTGGGAAAAATGAACTGCTTTCATGAATTCTGCGGATCACATGAGTGGGTTAGGCTTTCTCTGCATTGGTTTACTGACCTATCCGATTTCTTTTTTCTCTCTCCCTACTGGTTCGTTTTTGTGGAGTATTTTCTCCCCATTGCTGGATTAGTCAAGTAGTAAGCATGCAGTTCTTAGTCTTAGCCAGAGCACAGTGTAATCACTTATGGTCAGTGGGTTACTGAAGTGAATAATGTCTTCATAAGGCAGACACTAACTTTTGTGAAGGAATTTTTTGAAGGTAAGTAGACTTTTAGGACCTAATTGTTTTGGGGAGTAGTTTTTGAAAGTATATTTCTTTAAAGTCTCTTTCATTATCTTTATGCCATGAACTTAAAACATAATGCACTTCATTTAAACTTGAATATTTCACTTAAATCTATTTGGCTGTGCAATGCATCATGAACTGAATGTGGAGCTGGCCTTACCCCACTCCTCCCTTTAAAAAGATTTACTACTTATTTTAAAAGGAGCTTATTTACCTTTAGAAAGTTTAAAATATGTTCTGTCACAGAAGCAGCAGACTGTTTAAATTTTTTTTCCTATTAGATTGTAAATCTTTGCATCATTTAGTCTCTTTAACTCTCCAGTGCATGTAAGATATAGTCGTCCCTACTTATCCATGGGTGTGTATGTTCCAAATGCTGTATACACCGCGCTTTTTCCTGCACATCCATACCTATGATAAAGTTTAATTTCTAAATTGGGCACAGTAAGAGATTAGCAATGCTAATTAATAATAAATAGAGTCATTATAACAATATACTTTAATAAAAGTTATGTGAAAGTGGTCTCTCTCTTAAAATACCTCGTACTGTACTCACCCTTCTTATGATAATGTGAGATGATAAACTATCTGTGTGATGTGATGTAGTGAGGTGAGTGATATAAGCACTGTGATGCAGTGTTGTGCTACTGTTGACCTGGTGATGTGTCAGGAGGAGGATCATTTGCTTCCAGGCTGTGGTTGAGTGAAACTGCAGAAAGCAAAATCATGGATGGGAAGGCAGTGGAGACCGTTTACTGTGGTATCTTGCACACAGGTATTCATTGAACACTGAATGGTTGATCATCAAGTTTCAAAGCTCCTTCTTTTAAGATAAATGACTTGTGTAAGGATGTATAGCTGGCTCATAATAGAGCTAGATATATTTTAAGATTTCTTAATTTTTTTTTTGCTACAGTATTTGTTTTTTTCTTATTCCTCTGTAATGTTATCATGTAATCTTTGAGGAAATGCCTGCTTTTGGCATGTGCTGATGTGCCTGTTTCTAGAACCAGAATATAGACACAGAATCTCATAGTACATCTTTAAGAGAAAGTAAGCTATATAGTAAGTTATAATTTTGACTGCCTGAGGGAAAAACAGGTATTGCTGAAAAGCTAAAAATGTTAAACCTGGTTGTTTTCTTCTTTTGCTATTTACAACTATTCAGACAAGGGGGACCAGCTTTATCAAGTATATAATGGCTTTTCAAAGAAAATAACATTTGGGGTGGAGTGCCTGGGTGGCTCGTTTGCTTAAGTGTCCAACTTCAGCTCAGGTAATGATCTCGCGGTTTGTGGGTTCGAGCCCCATGTCAGGCTCTGTGCTGACAACTCAGAGCCTGGAGCCTGCTTTGGATTCTGTGTCTCCCTCTCTCTGTGCCCCTCTCCACCCTATGTCTCTCTGTCTCTCTCAAAAGTAAATAAATGTTAAAAATTAAAAAAAAAAAGGGGCACCTGGGTGGCTCAGTCGGCTAAGCATCTGACTTCGGCTCAGGTCATGATTTCACAGTTCATGATTTCAAGCCCCGCATCAGGCTTTGGGCTGACAGCTCAGAGCCTGGAGCCTGATCAGATTCTATGTCTCCTCTCTCTCTGCCCCTGCCCCACTCACGCTGTCTCTCTCTCCTTCAAAAGTAAACAAACATGAAAAAAAATTTTTTTAATTAAAAAAAAAGAAAATCATATTTGGGAAATTCAAAGTCTAATCAAATGTAATTATAATAGAAAGTTATTCAAAGTTATTTCTGCATTTTGCTGTCTTTCCTTGTCTCTTTGATTTATGAGAGGAGAGGATCAGTAGTTATAAGATTATATATTAATATAATAGTTTTTCTGGTTTAGAGAACAGTTTAAATAAAATCATTTCAATGCTACTTGTGAAAGCCAAACTAGGGAATTTTTTTTAGAGCAGTTGTCAACTCTTCTTACAAAACTATTTTATTTTGTAAAAATATCTGATTAGTAAAGGTTTTAATAAATTTTTTCCTGCTTATGAAAGTAAGCAGAATTGTAAAAAGGAAAAAAAAGTTCAGATAATGAAAGGGTTTAAAAAAGAAAGGAAAATTACCCATAATCTTGCCATCTAATAACCAAATTTAAATGTTTATCATAAATTTAAGCTTAAGATTTTTTTTCAGAATAGATTAAGAATCACACTTTTTTTGCTGATTTTTTTATTCAGCATATCGTGAAATTTCCATGTCAATAAATTTAGATCCATGTCAACATTTATGGTAATATAACAGAAAATATTGTAATGTATCATATGTATGCCAGTATTTTCTTTAAAAGCCAAAAACATTCATGAATGAGAAATAACTTCTAAAAACATATTTCAAAAAGATTCCACAAGAAAATTTAAAAAATTTCTCCACTCTAGCCAAATTTGTGTGAAAATTCACGTGTAATCTGCTTTCAGTGGAATTGCAAGCTTGGTTATATTTTTCTGGATTCAAATGAGAATTTTAAGTATCATTTGATCCTTCTAACATCCGAGACACAATTTTTTTGTTTATCTTAAACTTAAAAAAATGCAGGTGTTCTTCAAATCACAATACAGGTGTGGTGTGGATATTTTACTCTGTTATAATGAGAAAGAGCCAACTGTCTGAGTTCAGATCCTGGCTCTGTAAAACAGACACCATAGCACCTGGCTTTATAAAGTTATTAGATAACATAAATGCAAGCCTTAGCAGAGGGCCAGGCACTTTATAAATCAAACCTTCCCAAGGATGGTCTTCAGACCTACTCAGTAATTATTTATAAATTCCAGATACCATTTTTCTTTTCTTTCTAAGACGAATTCTGTCATCTTCCCTCACTATTGTGAAATAATGCCCTGTACATAGTAATCCATATATAAGAATTATTATTATTCTTTAAAATTTGGAATTCTGAAAAATGTAGCACAAAATAAACCCCTCCATTGCTGCCATTTGTTTGTTCATTTGAGTAAGAAATGGCTCACATTCAAAAAGTCATTGTTGGAAGCTGGAAAGTTAGTGGTATGAACCAAATGGTTCTCAATTTTCTTGAATTTTGGACATTGAAGAAGGCCTGTCTTTGCCTTTTCATAATCAATGACTTAGAGATCTTTCTTCTACTTCTGGTATGTGAGTTCCCTCCCATTCATTCAGCCTTTTAGTTTGGCAATTAAATGTATGCCTTCTGTAGTATCTGTTGGTTCAATTTATGTGTAAATTTGAATGCCTGTGATTAATTTTATATGCATTTCTGCATAATGCATGTAATTTAAAACCTATTTTGAAGTAATTTTAAACACCTTATTACATAAAGGAGAAAATTTGTAAAATGTTACCTTGACACTAATGTTTATATATGCTTAACTCTAAACATAACACTTAAATTGAAAGGTGTTTGAGAATTAAAGTGAAGACAGCATAGTATCATCAATATGATATCTTTAAAATTAAGTAAGAATCATAAAAGCAAATCAGTTGCTTTGGTCTATATATGTGATTGCTCAAATAGAAATCATGGTTTTAACCTTGTATGCAAGAGATCATTTGCTATGATTCAGGATGCTATAAAATGGAAACTGCAAGTAGTCCTGGTTTACCCAAAACACTCTAAAAATTTTTATTTAAATACATGTTAGTTGACATATAGTATAATAATGGCTTCAGGAGGAGAATTTAGTGATTCAACACTACACATATCATAGCACCTAGTACTCATCCCAACAAGAGCCCTCCTTAATGCCCATCACCCATTTAGCCCAGCCTCCACCCAACACCCTTCCAGCAACCCTCAGTTTGTTCTCTGTATTTAAGAGTCTCTTATGGTTTCCCTCCCTCTCTGTTTTTATCTTATTTTTTCTTACCTTCCCCTATGTTCATCTGTTTTGTTTCTTAAATTCCACATTAAGTGAAATCATATGATATTTGTCTTTCTCTCGCTGACTTCTTTTTCTTAGCATAATATATTCTAGTTCCATTCACATTATTGCAAATGGCAAGATTTCATTCATTTTGATTGCCAAGTAATATTCCATTGTATATGCTACCTCTTCTTTATCCATTTACTAATTGATGGCCATAATTTAGGCTCTTTCCATAATTTGGCTATTGTGGTAGTGCTCCTATGAACATTGGGGTATGTGTGTCCCTTTGAGTCAGCATTTTTGTATTCTTTGGATAAATATCTAGTAGTGCAATTGCTAGGCTGTAGGGTAATTCTGTGTTTAATTTTTTCAGGGATCCCCATACTGTTCTTCAGAGTGACTACACCAGTTTGCATTCCAGTAAAAGTGTTCCCCTTTTTCCACATCCTTGCCAGCATCTTGTTTCCTGAGTTGTTCATTTTAGCCATTCTGATAGGTGTGAGATAGTATCTCATTGTGATTTTTATTTGTATTTCCCTGGTGATGAGTGATGTTGAGTATCTTTTCATGAGTCTGTTAGCCATCTGGATGTCTTCTTTGGAAAAGTGTCTACTTGTGTCTGCTGCCCATTTCTTCACTGGATTATTTGTTTTTTGGGTGTTGAGTTTGATAAGTTCTTTATAGATTTTGGATACTAACCTTTTATCCAGTATGTCATTTGCAAATATCTTCTCCCGTTCTATCAGTGCCTTTTAGTTTTGTTAATTGTTTCCTTCTCTGTGCAGAAGACTTTTATCTTGATAAGGTCCAAATAGTTCATTTTTGCTTTTGTTTCCCTTGCTCTAGAGACATATCTATTAAGAAGTTACTGTGGCCAAGGTCAAAGAGGTTGTTGCGTGTTTTCTCCTCTAGGATTTTGATGGTTTCCTGTCATACATTTAGGCCGTTCATTTATTTTCAGTTTAGTTTTGTGTATGGTGTAAAAAAGTGGTCCAGGTTCATTCTTCTGCATGTTGCTGTCCAGTTTTCCTATCATCATTTGATGAAAGACTGTCTTTATTCCATTGGATATTCTTTCCTGCTTTGTCAAAGATTAGTTGAGCATACATTTGTGAGTCCATTTCTGGGTTCTCTGTTCTGTTCCACTGATCTGTGTGTCTCTTTTTGTGCCAGTACCATCCTGTCTTGATTACAGCTTTGTAATACAGCTTGAAGTCTTGAATTGTGATGCCTCCAGCTTTGGTTTTCTTTTTCAGTGTTATTTTTGGCCATTTGAGGTCTTTTCTGGTTCCATACAAATTTTATATTTGTTTGTTCTAGTTCTATGAAGAATGCTAGTGTTATTTTAATAGGGATTGCATTGAATATGTAGACTGATTCAGGTAGTATTGACATTTTAACAATGTTTGTTCTTCCTATCCATGAGTATGGAATGTTTTTCCATTTCTTTGTGTCTTCTTCAATTTCTTTCATAAGCTTTCTGTAGTTTTCAATATACAGATCTTTTTATCTCTTTGAGGTTAGGTTTATTCCTAGGTATTTTATGGTTTTTGATGCAGTTGTACATGGGATTGATTCCTTGATATCTCTTTCTGCTGCTTCATTATTGATGTATGGAAATGCAACTGATTTCTGTACATTGATTTTCTATCTTGTGGCGTTGCTGAATTGATGGATCAGTTCGAGCAGTTTTTTGGAGGAGTCTTTTGGGTTTTCCATGTAGAGTATAATGTCATCTGCAAAGAGTAAAAGTTTGACTTCTTCCTTGCTGATTTTGATGCTTTTATTTCTTCTTGTTGTGTAATTGCTGAGGCTAGGACTTCTATGTTGAATAACAGTGTGAGAGTGGACATCCCTGTCATGTTTCTGACCTTAGGGGAAGAGCTCTCAGTTTTTCCTCACTGAGGATGGTATAGACTGTGGGTATTTTGTGTATGGCCTTTATGATGTTGAGGTATGTTCCTTCTTTCCCAACTTTCTTGAGGTTTTTTTTTTTTTAATCAAGAAAGGATACTGCATTTTGTCAGATGCTTTTTATGCATCTATTGAGAGGATCATGTGCTTCTTATCTTTTCTTTTATTATTGTGATGTATCTCATTGATTAATTTGCAGATATTGAACCAGCCCTGCAGCCTAGGAATAAATCCCACTTAATGGTGGTGAATAATTATTTTAATGTATTGTTGGATTCAATTTGTTAGTATCTTCTTGAGAATTTTTGCATACATGTTCATCAGGGAAGTTGGTCTGTAATTCTCCTTTTTTTAAATGCTTATTTATTTTTGAGAGAGACAGAGAGAAAGACAGAGTGTGACGTGGGTAAGGACAGAGAGAGAGGGAGACACAGAATCTGAAGCAGGCTCCAGGCTCCGAGCTGTCAGCAGAGAGCCTGACACGGGGCTTGAACTCACAAACTGCAAGATCATGACCTGAGCCAAAGGTGAACACTTAACCAACTGAGCCATCCAGGTGCTCCTGTAAATTCTCCTTTTTAGTGGAGTCTTTGTCATGTCATAGAATGGGTTTGGAAGTTTTTCTTTCATTTCTATTTTTAGGACAGCTTTGAAAGAATAGGTATTAACTCTTCTTTAAATGTTTGGTAGAATTTCTCTGGGAAGACATCTGGCCCTGGACACATGTTGGGAGATTTTTGATTACTGATTCAATTTCTTTCCTGGTTATGGGTCTATTCAAATGTTCTATTTCTTTCTGTTTCAGTTTTGGTAGTTTACATGTTTCTAGGATTTATCCATTTCTTTCACATCACCCAATTTGTTGACATGTAATTGTTCATAATATTCTCTTATTATTGTTTGTATTTCTGTGGTGTTGGTTGTGATTTCTCCTCTTTCATTCATGCTTTTATTTATTTGGGTTCTTTCCTTTTTCTTTTTGATCAGTCTGTCTAGGGGTTTATCAATTTTGTTAATTCTTTCAAAGAACTAGCTCCTAGTTTTGTTGATCTATTCTACATTTTTCTGATTTCTATATCATTGGTTTCTGCTATAATCTTTATTATTTCCCTTCTGCTGCTGGTTTTGGGCTTTCTTTGCTGTTCTTTTTCCAAGTCCTTTAGGTGTAAGGTTAGGTTGTGTATTTGAGACATTTCTTCCTTCTGTAGGAAGGCCTGGATTGCTGTATAATTCCCTCTTATGTACACCTTTCCTGCATCCCAAAGGTTTTGGACTGTCGTATTGTCATTTTCATTGGCTTCCATGTACTTTTAATTTCCATTTTAATTTTTTTTATTAACGCATGCGTTCTTTAGTAGGATGTTCTTTAATCTCCAAATATTTGTGATCTTTCCAAATTTTTTCTTGTGGTTGATTTCAAGAGTCATATAGCATTATGGTGTGAAAATATGCATGATATGATATCGATCTTTTTGTACTTGTTGAGGGCTGATTTGTGACCCAGTATGTGATCTATTCTGGAGAATGTTTAATGTGCACTTGAGAAGAATGTGTATTCTGCTGCTTCAGGATGAAATGTTCTGAATTATTAGTCCATCTGGCCCAGTCAAAACACTTTCTTTTTATGGCAGCACCAGCAGTAATCACCAATTAGACAATAGAAGTGGTAATTGTTAGTATCAAATGAGAATCTAGGAACCAGATAGAAGATATAAAGTATTGACTGCTCTAGATACCAAAGTAAATTGAAATGTTCTAGCACTAATTTCATTCACAAGATTATCATGTTTGAAGTAATGGTTCTGAAGCAGTGGTTTTATGCTCCTACTTTATCAGCCTGTATTATATTTTTTTCATAGCCTCTGTAAGAGTTTAAAATATTTTTAATGCCCTCTATTAAAGAAAAAGCCCTAGACATCAGCAAGAATGTGTTCAACCTATTTATTGAGATGGTGATATTTAGTGGGCACAATCTTATGACCTATTAAGTGTATGATTTGTTAGATTGTTAAAAATACATTGGGGGTGTCTGGATGGCTCTGTCGGTTGAGTGTCTGACTTCAGCTCAGGTCATGATCTCATGGTTCATGAGTTCGAGCCCTGCATTGGGCTCTGTGCTGACAGTTCAGAGCCTGGAACCTTCTTCAGATTCTGTGTCTCCCCCTTTCTCTGCCCCTCCTATAATCATGCTCAGCCTCCCTCTGTCTCTCAATGATAAGTAAACATTAAAAGTTTTTAAAAAAAATATATTGAAAATTAACTTAAAGATTCCCATTACCACCTTTGTGACCATCTTAAGGGTTTAGTGTCCCAGTTTGAGACCCTTTTGTCCAGAGATAACTAGAAAATGTAGAAAATGAGTTAAACATGTAATTCATATAATTTACTTAATGTTTTCATGTATCATCATCGCCTGTTATAAGAAAAATTTGTTGTTACTTGGTGGTGGAGGAGAGAAATCAATGGAACACCATAATGCTGTATGGTCCTACAGCTGTCACAAACTATTTCTGTAGTCCGTCATTGGGCAGTGGACCATTTTACCAACTCATAAGAAAATGAAACAATTATGGATGAGTGAGCTTCTTGTCTTTAAAGTGCCACGGGGCAGCACTCCTCCCACCAGCCCTGTGTTCATGGCTCTATCAGGGTTGCTTACCTTTTGCTGTGGAATTGAGAGAAGCTCTCCCGAAGCATGGTGATGGGTATCATCATCACAACAGTATAGTTTGTATCGCAGCAAATATTTGTTGCAAGAACCTTTTAGTCCAACCTTATTACTCACGTCAACTACATTCTACTAGAAAGCAAGCTACATGCACAACTTTGTTATTTTAGATCAGGGCTATATATGCTCAGCACTAAAAATATGCCTGACACATAGACTCTAGTGCTCTGTAGCTGTTGGCGAAACTGAACTTTCTGAACACAGATCCCAGTCTAGAACTCAAGCTGGAGAGGGGAAGTCAGGAGGAATAGGACACACACAGTTCCATGGTTCCCATCCAAATAAGCTGATAGTGTCGGGGGGCAGAGAGATTTGAAAACAAGTAATTGGACACAAGTAATTTATTTTATTTTATTTTATAGTGTTTTATTTATTTTTGAGAGAGAGAGAAAGCACAGTAGGGGAGGGGCAGATAGAGAAGGCGCCAGAGGATCCAACGTGAGCTTCATGCTGACAGCAGTAAACCTGATGTGGGGCTCAAACCCATGAACTGTGGGATCATGACCTGAGCCAAAGTTGGATGCTCAACCTACTGAGCCATCCAGGTGCCCCAGTAATTTATTTTAAAAATCCATGGTAGAAGTACTTTCTAAGTTTTATGAAATATACTTTAAACTACTTCATTTGGGGGGCTCCTGGTGGCATAGTTGGTTAAATGTCTGGCTTGGGCTCAGGTCTTAATCTCATGGTTCATGGGTTCAAGCCCCATGTCGGGCTCTGTGCTGACAGCTTAGAGCCTGGAGCCTGCATCGGATTCTGTGTCTCTCTCTCTGTCCTCCACTCATGCTCTCTGTCTCTCTCTCTAAATAAATAAACATTAAAAAAAACAAAATAAAATACTTCATTAGAAATAGTGTAGTATGTGTCTATATATTTTATTTTAATCTCTAACCATGGCTACTTACTATTTGGAGTAGTTACGTAGCACTTGAAAGACTATAATCAGAACCTTCATTGCATAGGCTCTGATAAACCATTCAATTATTTCTATAATCATCTAGTGCCTGAGGTTTGTTAACTAGCATAACATATTTTAGAAATTATTTCTAAATTTTTAATTTTTATAATATTCAAACAAATATAAAAGTGGAAAGAACAATAAAATGAACTCCTGTATACTGATTACTCAGATTCTATGATTTTGAAGATAAATAATTTTTCATGGTGAAATGAGTATTGTTCAAGACATGGATCAGCTACAAATAATGTACAGGCATTTCTGCCCTTTCATGAATAGAATTTAAGAATCTAGTGAGCTAAGTAGCCTGTTCCTTCTATGGAACATTGCCCTGTGGCTGGGAATTCTGTTTGGCTCTGTGTTTAGCTGTTAGTGGAAAATTCATTTACCTGATTCTGACCAGAATCCTGCTACTAAAATATTGCCTTGAATGAACCTGTGCAAGATATTTATTGTAATATCTAAAAGGAGAGAAAGCTAGCTGGAACATCATGATACTGTATGACACAAAAATTTTTAAAGTGCTATAAAACATATATATCAAAAAGTTTGCCTTTTTAACCATTTTTAAGTGTACAACTCAGTATCCTTAAGTACATTCACAGGGTTGTGCAACCATCACTGCTATCTCTTTCCAAAAATTTTTCATTACTCCAAATAGAAACTCTGAACCCATTAATCAATATCTCCCCATTTCTCCATCCCCGCAGCCCCTGGTAACCTCTAACCTAACTTCCATTTCTACAGATTTGCCTATTCTAGATATGTAAGTGGAATCATACAATATTTGTCCTTTTGGTCTGGCTTATTTCACATAGCATAGTATTTTCAAGGTTCATCTACACTGTCACATGTTTTAGTACTTCGTTTCTTTTTATGGCTGAACAGAATACCATTGTATGGACATACCATATTTGGTTATCCATCCACCTCTTGATGAGTACTTGGGTTGTTTCCCACTTTTTAGCAACTGATAATAATGCTTCAAGAATCACTCGTGTACACGTATTTGTTTTGAGTTTTTGTTTTCAGTTTTTGAGGAGGAGTAGAATTACTGGATCATATGGATAATTATATGTTTAATTTTTTGAGAAATTGTCAAAACTTTTTCACAGCAGCTGCACCATTTTACATTCCTACCAGCAGTGTCTGAGGGCTCCAATTTCTCTACATTCTTGTTGGCACTTGTTATCTTTTTTTTTTAATGTTTTTATTTTATTTTTGATACAGAGAGAGACAGAGCATGAGAGGGGGAGGGGCAGAGAGAGAAGGAGACATAGAATCGGAAGCAGGCTCCAGGCTCTGAGCTAGCTGTCAGCACAGAGCCTGACGTGGGGCTCGAACCCACGAACGTGAGATCTGACCTGAGCCGAAGCCGGAGGCTTAACCGACTGAGCCACGCAGGCGCCCTCTTATTTTTTCTTTAAAAAAGTTTTTATTATAGTCATTCTAATGGGTATCTCATAATGATTTTGATTTGCATTTCCCTAGTAAATAATGATGTTGAGCACCATGTTGTATGTATTGGCCATTTGTATCTCTTTGGAAAAATAGCTATTCAAGTCTTCTGCTTAATTTTGTATTGGGCTGTCCTTTTGTTGACTTCTAAGAGCTCTTTATGTATTCTGAATATTAAATTCTTATCAGATATATGATTTGCAAATATTTTCTCCCACTCTTTAGGTTGTCTTTTTACTTTATTGATAAACATCCTTTGCACAGAGTTTTTAAATTTGGATGAAGTCCAATTTGTTTTTTGTTGCTTCTATTTGGCTTTTTCATTAAGCACAATTATTTACTTTGTTGCATGTATCAGTAGTTTATTTTTTTTATTGCTGAATATTATTTCATTGTGTGGGTATGTCACACAGTCTGTTTACCTGTATGCTTTTTAATAGACATTTTGGTTATTTCCAGTTCTTGGCCATTACAAATAAAGCTGCTATGAACATTCATGTATGTCTTTGTATAGACATAGATTGCTTTTTCTCTCAGGTAAATGTTTAGATGTGAAATGGCTGGATCATATAGTAGGTGTGTGTTTCATTTTTTAAGAAATTGCCAAACTTTTCCAAAGTAGTTTTACTATTTGAATTCCTACCAATTGTGTAAAAGTTCTGGTTTTTCTTGATCTTCACCAACATTTGGTATGATTAGCCTTTTTAATTGTAGCAATTCTAGTTGGTGTGTAGGGGTACCTCACTGTGGTTTTAAAATTTTTATTTCCCTAATGACTAGTGATGTTGAGCATCTTCCCATGTATTTGTTTGCCTTCCATATATTTTATTTGGTTTAATGTTTGTTCAAATATTTTGCCTTTTTAATTGGGTCATATATTTTCTTTTTGTTGAATTTTGAGTGATCTTTGTGTATTCTGGATACAAATATTTTATTAAGCATATACTCTGCAAATATTTTTCTCCCTGTCTGTGTCCATGTTTTCATTCCCTTAGAATCTTCTGAAAAGCAAGATAGTTTCAGTTTTTGAGGTTTTTTATTTTATTTTTTTTTGAGTAGGAGTAGAATACCTGAATATCTTTCAAGAAAGATAGTTTATAAATTTTTTTTCGTTGTAGATTGTGCTTTTGGTGTTATGTCTAAGAATTCTTTGCCCAGCCCAATTTCAAAAAGTTTTTCTCTTGTTTTCTACTGGAAGTTCTATAGTTTTAGGATTTTCATTTAGGTCTATGATCCATTTTGAATTAACTTTTATATGTGGTGTGGGTATAGATCCAAGTTCCGTTTTGCGCATATGGGTGTTAAGTTGTTCAAGTACTGTCTGTTGAAAAGACTATCCTTTTTCCATTGGATTGCCTTTGTACCTTTGTCAAAAATCAGTTATCCATATATTTCTGGGTTTTTTCCTAAACCCTATGTTCCATCTGTACCACTGATCTATTTGTTTTTTTTATACCAATGTCATGCTGTTTTGATTATTGTGGCTTTATAACAACTCATGAAATCTGGTAGTGTTATTCCACATATTGTTTGTTTTCAAAGTTATTTTGGCCATTCTTACTTCTCTGTATATGCATCTGAATTTTAGTATCAACTTGCCAATTCCTACAAAGAAAGCCTTATGGGATTTTGATTAGGATCGCATTGAATCTATAGATCAATTTGAGGAGAATTGGCACTCAATAATATTGTGTCTTCAGACTTATCAACATGGTATACCTTATTTTTTTTTTTAGGTCTTCTTCAATTTGTCAACAATATTTGTGGTTTTCAGTTTCCACATATTTTGCCAGATATAAAGTATTTCACATTTTTTGATGTTACTATAAATGTATTTTAAAGTTTCAATTTCTGATTGTTCATGGAAGTATATAGAAATACAACTGATTTTGTTATTTTGATATTCTATTTGTAAAACTCATTTAGTAGTTCTAGTTGTTTTTTGTAGATTCTAATGGATGTTCTACATGGAGGATTATGTTGTCTGTGAATCATGAATGTTATTTTTTGAGAACTTTACTACTAATTTCAAGAATTGCTATCATGTTAGTCATTCAGGCAGCATGGTATTGGCAAAAGGAAAAGGCATATAGGTCAATGGAATAGAATATAGTCCTGGAATGGACCCACTCATATATAGTCAACTGGTGTTCATAAAGGCACAAAAGTAATTCAGTGGCAAAAGTTTAGTCTTTTGAACAGTGGTGCTGGAACAAACTGAATATTCTATGAATATCTAAAAATGAATCTTGATCTCTGGACAATATACAAAAATGAATTCAAATGGATCATAGACTAAACTTATAAGCTAAAACTATGCAGAAAAAAACAAGGAAGAAAACATTTTTAACCTTGGGGTAGGCAAAGATTTCCTAGACAGGAACATAAAAAAATCCTAATCACAGAAGAAAAAATGGATATATGGGTATCAAATTTAAAAACTTTCACTTATTAAGGAAATAAAAAGGCAAACAAATAGAGAAAATATTCTCAAAATGTATATCTAACAATGAACTCGTATCTAGAATTTGTAAAGAATTCTTGGACCTAGCAAGCAAAAAAGGTTAAAAACAAACAAAGCACATGAGAGTGAAAGGTTTGACCAGACACATCACAAAATATGACATGCTATTAAGCACATGAAAAGATGCTTGACATAATTAGCCAGCAGGGAAATAGTTGTTAAAGCCACAATGAGAGAGCCCCTTATATCTTCTAGAATGGCTAAAATTAAAAAGGCTAACAATGTCAAGAATGAGAATGAGTAGGAGAATGTGAATCATCAGAAACTCTCATGCAAGGCTAGTAGGAATATAAAATGGTATGACCATGATGGGAAACATTTTGACAAGTGCTTTATAAATTTAAACATATACTTACTAGGTGACCCAGCAATTCTGCTTGTAGCCATTTATCCGGGCAAAATAAAACATCTGTCCACAAAAAGATATGAATGTTATTCATAATACCCCGAAACTAAATAAAACCCAGATATCCAATACATGAATAGATAAACACATTTTGGCATATTCATACAATGGAATGAATGTAACTCATCCATAAAAGGGATGTCTTAATAATAAACATATTAACATGGATGAATCTCAAAAATACACTCAGTGAATAATAAGCCTGACACAAAGGGCTATAAGCTGCATGATTTTATAATAGACAAAATTCACCTGTAGTCATAGTTACCAGATGAGGGGTTGCTTAGGGCTGAGTAGGGTGGGAGATTGATTGCTAGTGGGCTTGAAAGGACTTTCTTTGGTGATAAAAATGTTCCTTATCTTGATCAGGAAGATGATTACATGAACATATACATTTGTCAAAACTCATTGAGCTAACAGTCCAATGTTTTCATATTGTTAGATGTAGATATGCCTTAACATAGTTCACTTAAAAAAACTCAGTTCTAAGTGGGTTGTAGATCTAAATGTGAAAGGTCAAATAACAATCTCCTTAAACATAACAGGGGGGGAGGGGCACCTGGCTGGCTCAATTGACAGAGCATGCGAATCTTGATCTTGGGATCATTTTGGGCATAGAGCTTACTTAAAAAAATTTTTTTTCTTAAAGATAACATGGGAGAACTTCTTGAACAGGATACAAAAAGAGTTGGTTAGGTGTCCAACTTTTGATTTTGGCTCAGGTCATGATCTCACAGTTCATGAGATCAAGCCCCATGCTGGGCTCTGTGGTAACAGTATGGAACCTACTTGGGATTCTCTCTCTCTTCTCTGTCTGCCCTTCCCCTGCTCACATGCTCTCTCAAAATAAATAAATAAACTTTAAAAAACCCACTAAAGTTAAACTACCTTAAAACCTGAAACTTTTGTCTTTAAAAGGCACTACTAAGAGAGTGAAAATGTATATGTATATACACATATATATGTCCTATGTATATTTTTTGTGAAAATTGCTTCATATCCAAACAATATAAATAACTTCTACAAATTACTAGGGAAAACCCCCCAAATATCTAAATGAAAAAAGGTCAATAATGTGAATAGGCACTTCATAAAAGAGTATTTCCAAATAGTTCATAAACATAAAAAGCTGCTCTACATCTTTAGTCACCAGAAAAACACATATCAAAGTCATAATGCAGTACCAGTATATACTCACTGGTATATACTGGCTGAAATAGACCATTGGTACTGAGCGTTAAGGCTGAGAGTGACTGCCATTCTGCCTCATTGGGAGGCGGAAGTGTTCTTTGTACAGCCAGTTTGGAAGACTATGGCAGTGCACCCATGTCTTATGACTAAACAGTTTCTCTTCTAGAATGTACACCACAGAACAGTAGGTGTATCATAATACATATTCAAAAATGTTCATAGCATTATATATATGAATAGCCACAAATTAGTAACTCCTCAAATATCCATTAATAATAGAATGGTTAAATTGTTTTGTAGTCAGGCAGGAATACTGTAAAACCAATGAGAAGAAACAAACTACTCTATGCACCTACATAGATGAGTCTCACAAATAGAATGTTGACTGAAGGAAGACTGATTCAATACCCATAAAAGATTCCACTTACATAGAATTCAGAAATCGGTAAAAATGAGTTTTTGGTGTTGGAATCTGGAATTATGGTTACTTTTGGGTAAGGAAGAGGCACAGGAAGTACTAGTTTCTTGATCTGGGTGGGGGCTACATGGATATGCATGTGTTATATAATTGATCATACTTTGCATTCATGATTTGTACACTTTTCTGTTTATAATGCTAACTTTTTTAATTTTTAAAAAAATTTTTAACATTTATTTATTTTTGAGAGACAGAGCATGAGCAGGGGCAGGCACAGAGAGAGACACACACACAGAATCAGAAGCAGGCTTCAGGCTCCGAGCTGTCAGCCCAGAGCCCGACGCAGGGCTCGAACTCACAAACTGCGAGATCATGATCTGAGCTGAAGTCGGCCACTTAACCGACTGAGCCACCCAGGCACCCCTATAATGCTTGATTTTAAAGAGTTTATTTTTATTTATTTAAAATTTTGTCTTGAGAAAAAGAGGGCACAAGTGAGTGAGGGACATAGAGAGAAAAAGAGAGAGAGAGAGAGAGAGGGAGGGAGGGAGGAAGGGAGGGAGGGAAGGAAACAGGGCTCACCTGGAGTCCACAAATCCGAAGTGATGCCCATGTTCACCTGAAGCGAGGCTCATGTTCACCTGAAGCTGGACTTGAGCTCACCAACATGGGACTCAAACTCACAAATCATAAGGTCATGACCTGAGCCAAAGTCAGATGCTTAACAGCTGAGCCACCTGGTGCCCAAAGACTTTATTTTTTTAAATCTATTGAAGGCAGAGTAAATATATTTTCAGGAAAAGATTACATGGTGTTTTTTTGGCAGTATGACTGGATATGAGATTACTGTACAGAAGTCACTAGTTTAATAATTAGCATCCAAAAATGGAAGCCGTAAAAACCTTTCCACTTAGAGTAGTGGACAGCTTCATTTTGGTACAGCCTGAGATCTTATTTAGGCTCCTACTGCTTGCCTCTTCCTGTTAGCTCTAGGGCTCCTCTGTTCTCGCTGTCCAGTGCCTACCGTGGGAGCTCCTCAGGCTGTACAAGCCAGTGCGAGGGGTATTTCATGCTTCATGGAGCAAACTTTGGACAGTGGGAGGTAGGAGTCAATAGGCCCATGTTTCCCTTTTTCTCACTTCAGACTGACAGTCTTGACATGCATTTTATGCAGTTTCTCATATTGTCCTATGTAGCCAATTATTGGACCAACCATCCCACCACTTTGATTGGCTTTCTTTCCTTGTTAAGTTACTCTGTCTTCAACTTCTGCTCACAAAGTATTCGTGCATGAGCCTTCTTCTGCTCAGTTCCCCATAACAAAGAATTACGTGGCCTAAAAGTGATGAGGTTGAGAAGCCCTGTGATCTGAAGCCAGTGGTTTGCTTTTCAGTATTCAATCTCTGCAACTTTGGGAAATAACCCTGAGTGTTAAATTTTGTGTCTCTAAAATGATAAAATGATAGATACAAACAGAGCCTTTCATGTTTAAATGAGCTAAGCTCTATAAACTTAATGCCTGGCACAAAGAAGAGTTCAATAAAGAGCAGCTATTGATATTTCTTTTTCAAGTTTACATGCTACTTTCCAACCCTCCCTGAGGCATTTTTCCCCAAATGTGAAAACTGTTTCCTAGAGCCGAAGTTCTCAAGTCCTTATAAAAAAAAAAAAACTGTTCAAAACGGATCCCCCCCAAAAGGTCTACAGAACCCAGTAGAGAGAAGACACAAATATGATCCATATGAAGATTTAAATGCACACATGGGTTTTTCTATTTTCTAAATTTTTAGCTGCATTAAGATGATAGTGTGTTAGAGGCTCAACATTGCAGTGGAAAGGTTGTTTTGCCAGCAATAGCCCTTGTCAGAATACACTGTCAAAATTTTGAGAGCAATAATAAACATTAGTAGGGGGCAGAAACACTAGAAAAGCCAGAGGACATAGTTTGTGAACACCATTAAGTAATACATAAGATAGGAAATTTAATAGTTTTTTTAAAAAAATAGCAACGTCTCTGGTGGGGGGCATTATCGGAGGCTTTCCTGTGTGTTTAGGAGGTTTAGTAGCATCCCTGGCCTCACCCACAGTCTGCCTGTAGTACACACATACCCCCACACCCTCAGTGGTGACAACCCAAAGTGTCTCCTGACATTGTTAGATGTAACCGGGGAAATAAAATCATCTTTGGTTGAGAACCACTGACGTAAGCCTAGATTTGTATTCTAGCTCCAGGACTATGACACTGGGAATTTGAGCACATTACCTAACTCCTAAAACTTAGTTTTCTTATATGAGATAATGTATGTACAGTGCTTAGCCTAGCACCTGAAATGCAAGAGTTCAATAAATGATAGCAATTACTATGATGCTAAAGCTGGTTCTCTTTTTTGCCACTCTTGCCTCTTTATCCTCTCAAAATAAATTGCCCGTTTTATGTAGCCTGTGGTCAATTTGTTGAACAAGAATTTCTCATCTGATATCACCAAAAGGCATTGAGCTTTCATGTGGGTAGTTAACCTAGGCTTTAGGTTTATTTTCTTCCTGGCTATGGATTTGATTCTCATCCTTTCATGTTCTTGTTTGACTTGGGTGGAGTTAGGAGCACATTATTTCATTTGAGCCTCTTCCTGATATCACATTGTGTGATGTTCTTTGCATATTCATAACCTCTTGAATTAGACTCAGTGTGTTAAAGACTAGTTCAAGCCTGTATCAATCAGACCTATAGAAATTGGAAACTAAGACTAAATCTTTTTTTTCTTGATACTTTGAAAAAATTTTATTCTATATTTACTAGAAGAGTTTTTAAAATAATTTACTTATTAATTAACATCCGAGTTAGCATATAGTGCAACAGTGATTTCAGGAGTAGATTCCTTAATGCCCCTTCCCCATTTAGCCTGTCCCCCCCTCACAACCCCTCCAGCAACCCACAGTTTGTTCTCTATATTTAAGAGTCTCTTATGTTTTATCCCCTCCATTTTTATATTATTTTTCCTACCCTTCCCTTATGTTCATCTGTTTAGTAGCTTAAAGTCCTCATATGAGTGAAGTCACATGATACTTGTCTTTCTGACTAATTTCACTTAGTATAATACCCTCTAGTTCCACCTATCTAGTTGCAAATGGCAAGATTTCATTCTTTTTGATTGCTGAGTAATACTCCAACATATATATACATATATATATATACATACCACATTTTCTTTATCCATTCATTTGTTGATGGACATTTGGGCTCTTTCTGTACTTTGGCTATTGTTGATAGCACTGCTATAAACATTGGGGTGCATGTGCCCCTTTGAAACAGCACACCTGTTTGCCTTTGATAAATACCTAGTAGTTCAACTGCTGGGTCATAGGGTAGTTCTATTTTTAATTTTTCGAGGAACCTCCGTACTGTTTTCCAGAGTGGCTGCACCAGTTTGCATTCCCACCAGTGGTGCACAAGGGTTCCTCTTTCTTCGCATCGTCGCCACATCTGTTGTTGCCTGAGTTGTTAATGTTAACCATTATGGCAGGTATGAGGTGGTGTGTCATTGTGTTTTGATTTGTATTTCCCTGATGATGAGTGATGTTGAGCTTTTTTTCATGTGTCAGTTGGCCATGTGGGTGTCGTCTTTGGAGAAGTGTCTATTCATGTCTTTTGCCCACTTCTTCACTGGATTCTTTGTTTTTTGGGGTTTAGAGTTTGATAAGTTCTTTATAGATTTTGGATACTAACCCTTTATCTGATATGTCATTTGCAAATATCTTCTCCCATTCTGTCGGTTGCCTTTTTGTTTTGCTGATTGTTTCCTTTGCTGTGCAGAAACTTTTTATTTGATGAGGTCCCAGAAGTTCATTTTTGCTTCTGTTTCCCTTGCCTCTGGAAGTATGTTGGGTAAGAAGTTGATGTGGCCGAGGTCAGAGAAGTTTTTGCCTGCTTTCTCCTCGACGACTTTAATGGCTTCCTGTTTAACATTTAGGTCTTTCATCCATCTTGAGTTTATTTTTGTGTATGGTGTAAGAAACCAGTCCAGGTTCATTTTTCTACCTGTCGCTGACCAGTTTTCCCAGCCCTATTTGCTGAAGAGACTGTCTATTCCACTGGATATTCTTTTCTGTTTTGTCAAAGGTTAGTTGGCCATACGTTTGTGGGTTCATTTCTGGGTTCTCTATTCTGTTGCATTGATCGGAGTGTCTGTTTTTGTGCCAGTACTATACTGTCTTGATGATGACAGCTTTATTGTAATATATAACTTGAAGTCCAGGATTGTGATGTCTCCTGCTTTGGTTTCCCCCCCCCTCCCCAAGATTGCTTTGGCTATTTGGGGTCTTTTCTGGTTCCATACAAATTGTAGGATTGTTTGTTCTAGCTCTGTGAAGAATGCTGGAGTTATTTTGATAGGTATAGCATTGAATATGTAGACTGCTTTGGGTAGTGTTGACATTTTAACAATAATTCTTCCTATCCAGGAGCATGGAATATTTTTTCATTTTTTTGGTGTGTCTTCTATAATTTCTTTCAGAAGCTTTTTTATAGTTTTCAGTGTATAGATTTTTCACCTCTTTGGTTAGATTTATTCCCAGGTATTTTATGGTTTTTGGTGCAGTTGTAAATGGGATTGATTCCTTGATTTCTCTTCCTGTTGCTTCATTATTGGTGTATAGGGATGCAGCCGATTTCTGTGCATTGATTTTATATCCTGTGACTTTGCTGAATTCATGGATCAGTTCTAGCGGTTTTTTGGAGGAATCTTTTGGGTTTTCCACATAGAGTATCACATCATCTGTGAAGAGTGAAAGTTTGACCTCCTCCTGGCTGATTTGAAAGCCTTTTAGTTCTTTGTGCTGTCTGATTGCTGAAGCTAGGACTTCTAATACTATGTTGAATAACAGTGGCAAGAGTGGACATCCCTGTCTTGTTCCTGAGCTTAGGGGGAAGTTCTCAGTTTTTCTTCATTGAGGATGATATTAGTGTTGAGTCTTTCATATATGGCTTCTATGACCTCGAGGTATGATTCTCCTGTCCCTACTTTCTTGAGGGTTTTTATCAAGAAAGGATCATGTGGTTCTTGTCCTTTCTTTTATTGATGTGATGGATCACATTGTTTTGCGGATATTGAACAAGCCCTGCATCCCAGGTATAAATCCCACTTGGTTGTGGTGAATAATTTTTTTGATGTATTGTTGGATCCAGTTGGATAATATCTTGTTGAGGATTTTTGCATCCATGTTCATCAGGGAAATTGGTCTATAGTTTTTGTGTGTGTGGGGGGGGGTCTCTGTCTGGTTTTGGAATCAAGGTGAGGTGACTTCATAGAAAGAGTTTGAAGTTTTCCTTTCATTTCTATTTTTTGGAACAGCTTCAAGAGAATAGGTGTTAGCTCTTCTTTAAATGTTTGGTAGAATTTCCCTGAAAAGCCGTATGTCCCTGGGCTCTTGTTGTTTGGGAGATATTTGGTTACTAATTCAATTTCTTTACTGGTAATGAGTGTGTTCAAGTTTTCTGTTTCAGTTTTGGTAGTTAATATATTTCTAGGAATTTGTCCATTTCTTCCTTGCCCATTTTATTGGCATCTGATTGTTCATAATATTCTCTTATTAGTGTTTTTATTTCTGCTGTGCTGGTTGTGATCTCTCCTCATTCATTCTTGATTTTATTTATTTGGGTCCTTTCCTTTTTCATTTTGATCAAACTGGCTAGGGGTTTATCAATTTTGTTAATTTTTTTCAAAGAATCAGCTTCTGGTTTCATTGATCTGTTCTATGGTTGTTTTTTGTTGTTGTTTGCTTGTTTCAATAGCATTGATTTCCCCTCTAATCTTTATTATTTCCTGTTTTCTGCTCATTTTGGGTTTTATTTGCTGTTATTTTGCCAGCTCTTTGAGATGTAAGGTTAGGTTGTGTAACTGAGAACTTTCTTCCTTCTTTAGGGAGGCCTGGATTGCCATATACTTCCCTCTTATGATCGCCTTTGCTGTGTCTCAAGTTTTGGGCTGTGGTGTGATCATTTTCATTGGCTTTCATGTACTTTTAAATTTCCTCTTTAACTTCTTGGCTAGTCGTTTCATTGTTTAGTAGGATGATCTTTAGTCTCCAAGTATTTGTTATCTTTCCACATTTTTTTTGTGGTGAATTTCAAGTTTCATAGCATTGTGGTCTGAAAATATGCACAGTATGATCGTGATCTTTTTGTACTTGTTGAGGGCTGATTTGTGTCCCGGTATGTGACCTACTCTGGATAACGTTCCATGTGCCCTGGAGAAAAATGTGTATTCCACAGCTTTAGGATGAAATGTTCTGAATATATCTGTTAGGTCCATCTGACCCAGTGTGTCATTCAAAGCCATTGTTTCCCTGTTGATTTTCTGATTAGATGATCTGTCCATTGCTGTAAGTGTAAGTCCCCTACTATTATGGTATTATTATCAATGAGCTTCTTCATGTTTGTGATTAATTGATTTATTGATTTGGGTGCTTTGAC
>PISW01012894.1:0-29502 GCA_004023785.1 Mungos mungo | reverse complement strand
TGTGAAATTAGGTGATTAACTAGTTGGTACTTAACCTATTAATTTCTGTATAAGCCTAATTACAGGAAATAGAAGTGGGGGTTTTGATTTTTTACTTTGCTTTTCTGTTTGGAGTGTCATTGTAACTACTGTATTGTAAATGACGGAAAATAATTGCATATGTTAAAAAAATAAATTGTGTTATATTAAAAAAAAAAAATAGTATCCAGGTTAGGCAGAAAGGCAAGTGAGATCCAAAGAAGGTCTCTGAGTCCTGAGGACCAGAAGAGGCCTGTCTGCAAAGTGATGAGTGCAAGCGTTGTCCTCAGGAATGTACGGTCTCCAGGTAGAAGGCTTTTACAGTTATTACTGTGTCAGAGAAGTTAAAGGGGCCTAGGATCTGTGTGGTCAGAGCTAGAGATATGGATCAGTAAGTCATCTGGTAAATAAGGACAACGGAATGGTGAGAGTAGAGAAATCTGATGTACAGTGTGTCTCAGTAGGTGATAGATTCCTGGAAAAAAGAAAAAAAAAAAACGAAGCTAGTTCCTGAGAGATGGTGTAACAGAGGTTCTTGGACACAGACATGGAGACTGTGGCCGGCGTCCCCTCTTTAGATGGTGAGGTTTGTAGGAGAGAGTCACTTTGGGAAACAGTTTATTCTTACTTTTAATAGTATTAAGGTGGCACCAATATTGCATGAAAAAGCATTGTTATACTAGCAGAGGGAACATGAAGTCATAGCTAACTCACAGGCTTACTTAATAATTCTAAAAATAAATTAATTGTCTTGAATGACAAGCAAGGCCTCATCACAGCAGGTGGTCACTGCAGGTCTTTTCATCAGAAAGACTCTTCTGGCTTCCAGACAACAGGGTGGAGGGTCACGGACAAAAGTCTAGGAGGCTTTTCCAGGTCTGAATCCTCTTACAGCTGACCTGACCCTGGGACCTGGCAGACAAGCCTCCTGGTCCAGACGCAAGTTTGACCGGATTGAATTCAAGGTATAAAGTGCAGTTTCTGTCACTTTTAATGCTATTTTGATTAGTTTTTAATAACTCTTCATACCAAGATGCCCAAACCTCATATCTTTATATTTCTAGTGTTATCTAAACCTATGAACTCTTTGACCAAAAGTATACCATTCAGACCTATTCTCTTCAGTAAAGAGAATGTTATCTGCACTTATTTTTATTGGATTGTTTTCAAGTCTGTTTGATAAGTCCGATTGTGATGATCTGACTGTGCCTGCCTCTGTGTGGCCACACACCAGGGCATCTAAACACAGCTTCCAAGATCACTTCTGTATTCAGTAGGTGGCTTGGAAATTCATGTGCATCATTATCATGCTAAACTGGTCATTAGATTGGGGAGAGAGCCTGAAGAAATGTCTTTTACTGCAAACACATGCGAGGGATCAAATTTTAAATCACTTAAACTGGATAGCACTGCATATTAAGTTTCTAATGTGGAACTCTAATTACCCTCTAATGAGGAATCACAACTCACCAAAACAACTCATATATTGAGGTGGGGAAAGGATTTACACAGAGATACTATTTGCCCATCTCAGCATCAATGTCGATGTGTTAGTTTCATCTCTCTCCATTATTGACAGTGAAGGAGACTAAAGGCAGAAGCATACAGTAGGCACAAAGTTGAGGAAACAATGCTTATGGATAAGAGCAAGGAATAACACAGCAAGGAAGACGTTATGTACTTTAATGCATCACTCATAACAAGACCTGTCTTTAGATACAAGCCTATAGGAAGAACTTACAGAAATTTAAAAGGAAAATCACTTCATATCATTAAGAGCCCTTTGAAGGATGCATTTATGCCTGTAGCAAAGATTCGAAAATTCACAAGTCCTAAAAGCAATAATAGTAAGTGCCTAAATTCTTTCCAAAATGCCTGCACAAATAAATGTCCACTTAAATAAATGAAATGTATATTGCTCCCAGTGCTTTAATGCAGATTCAATTCTGGTGCCATGACTTCAGAGTGGTATTATGTTGGACAAATTACATTTTTTGTTTCTTCTTCTATAAAGTGGAGAAAATAATTGAACTTGCCTTATGAAGTGTTGAAGAGTAAATGAGATAATAATGTGCTCAAGTTCTTACTACAATACTCAGCTCCTAGCCAGTGCTTGAGAAATGTTAGTTCTAATTACAAATACAAGAACTGTAAAAGAGTCTATCTATATGTTCACCCCATTCTTTAAAGAACTCACAATTAAAAAAATTTAGTGTTTATTTTTGAGAGAGACAAGTATGAGTGGGAGAGGGTCAGAGAGAGAGGGAGACACAGACTTCGAAGCAGGCTCCAGACTCTGAGCTTTCTGTCAGGACAGAGTCCGATGCGGGGCTTGAGCTCATGAACCATGAGTTCATGACCTAAGCTGAAGTCAGACCCTTACCCGACTGCACCATCCAGGCCCCCAGAGCACACAGTGTAACTCCATCGCATCGTATGTTAATGAGCCACAAAATACCTGCTGCATTCGTCCCAGTTCAGTGACTTGTGACTGTGCATTCCGCTAGAAGCATAGTCAGTCAGAAAAATAAAGAAATTAATAAGAAATCCAACGTGACTCAGAACTGTTGTGACCAATATTAAATCAAAATATCATTTCATGAAAAACTGAACAGACAACTTTATCCCCTTAAATTGAGTGTAACTTAATGTATAGCGCTAATGTTATTTATTCCTGCAACCAAGCGCTTACTGGGTACTTACTATGTGCTGTGCACTATGCCAAGTAGGAGGGACACAGGCATGAATAGACTAAATTAAACCTCTTACCCCACTAGTGCTTACATTTTATATGATTAATTTAACCTATAGGATGGCTGATCACAGAGCACTGAGCATCATGCTGAAAGTAAAAGAATAGTTAAAGGAGCTCTTGTTTCCGAGGTTTGTAACAGAGAACACCTTGGATTTTACTGTCCAAGTAAAAGACAGAAGGCAAGTTTACTAATCCGCTCAGGCTGTTACGCAAAATACTATAGACTGTGTGGCTTAAATAGTAGTTTAGTTCCCACTGTTCTGGAGGTTGGGAAGTCCATGGTCCAAGATCAAGGGGCTGGAAGAGTAAGTTTCATTCTGGGCTTTTCTCTTGGCTTCTAGAGAGCCTCTATCTTAAAAAAAATTTTTTTTAACATTTATTTCTGAGAGACTGACAAAGACAGAGCACAAATGGGGGAGGGGCAGCAGAGGGAGACACAGAATCCAAAGCAGGCTCCCGGCTCCAAACTATCAGCACAAAGCCTGACACAGGGCTCCAACTTGTGAGCAGTGAGATCATGACCCGAGCTGACATCAGACACTCAACTAACTGACTGAGCTGCCCAGGGGCCACCCCTGTCTGCCACCTACCATGGCTTCTTCTTTGTGGATTCACAGAGAGAAGGAGCAAGCTCTGTGCTATCCCGTCATCATGTAGGAGCACTCATCGCCTGACAAGGGGCTCACCTTCATGACCCCATCTAAATCTAATTACCCCCCAAAGTCCTCATCTACAAATACCATCTTCCTGGAAGTCAGGGCTGCATCATATGAATTTTCGGTAGACATAGTTCAGTCCATAGCTAGCAAAGCCCTAGGTAAATTTGAACTATAACTTAAGGTTAAATCCAAGACTCTCAAAAATCCAGAAATGTAGTCCAGGAAAAGTATCAGTCTGTCTGCACAAATTAATAACACAAGGCTCTGACTGTCTTGGCCTGGATTCTCAGTGGGGCACCAGATATCATTAGGAATGCTTTTACCCAGAGACTTGCCGCCACAGGACCTTGGGTTTAAATATATACTCTCCCAGGTGGGGAGAAGTTTCAGACTCGATGGTTCTCCTGATTTTGTTAGGGTGGAACCTCCACGATTCACATGTAAAGTTTCTCAAGATGAAGAACACCAAGGATTATGTCACATTTTCACATAATCAACAACTATAATGTGCAGCAGAAAACAAATTTCTGTTGTTAAAGATCAGAAGAAAGCACAAGCATACGGCAATGCTGTATGTCAGGAGTTTCACTGCTCAGCCCCTGGCAACTACCATTCTACTCTCTGCTTCTGTGTGTTTGATTTTTTTTGATTACACATATAAAAAAGATGAGGCACTCTTGTCTTTGACTTTCTGACTTAGTTCACTTAGCATAATATCCTCCAGGGTTATCAAAGTTCTTACACCTGGCAGAATTTCCTTTCTTTTTCTGGGTCAGTAATGTTTTATTGTGTGTTTATACCACATTTTCTTTATCCATTCATGTAGCAACAGACATTTAGGTTATTTCCATATATTGGCTGCTGTGAATAATTCTGCAGTGAACACAAGCATGCAGAAATATCTGTGAGGTCCTGACTTCATTTTCTTTGTCTCTATAACCAAAAGTGAGATTTCTGGAAGGTCATAGTTTTACTTTGTTGAGGAACTTCCATACTGGTTTGTGCTCCCTCTTCTTCCCACACTCAACAGCAACTGCCATTTCTTGGGTATTTTTTTTTTTAACTCTTAGGCACCTTAACAGGTGTGCAGTGATACTGTCATTGTGGTTTTCCTTTGTTATTTCCCTGGTGATTGGAATAATTAGTGATTCGAACAACTTTTCATACACATCTTGGCCACCCGTATGTCTTCTTTAGAAAAAAAATGTCTATTCAGGTGTTTCACTAATTTTTCAAAATTTTTTTAGTTTCTTTTTAGTTTTGCTTTTGCTTTTTTGCTATAAAGTTGTGTGAGTCCCTTCCATATTGTGAATATTAATCCCTTATCTCATATCTCTTGTAAATATTTTCTCCAATTCCATAGGTTAATTTTTAATTTAGTGGAAGGTTTCTTTTGTTGTGCAGAATTTTGGGATGGTCCCACTTGGTGTTTTCTTTTTTTTGTCTTTGTTTTTCTCTTTTGTTGTTTGTGCTTCTGGTGTCACCTTCAAAAAATTATTGCCAAGACCAATCCCCAAAATTTCCCCTGTTTTCTTCTAGTTTTCCACTTTTAGGTCTTTCATATAAGTCTTTAGTCCAGTTAGAGTTAAATTTTTTTGTGTGTGTGTGGTACAAGAGAAGGGTCCAATTTGATTCTTTTGGATGTTGATATGAAGTTTTCCTAACACAGTTTATGGAGGAGATTATTCTTTCCCTATTGTGCATTCTTGGCCCCATTATCAAAGATTATTTGACAGTATATTCAGGGGTGGGGAAAATGGGAAGATGTTGGTCAAAAGGTACAGACTTTCAGTTATGACATTAATAGGTTCTACGGATCTAAGGTTCAGCATGGTGACTACAGTTATTAACGCTGTATTGCATTCCTGAAATTTGCCAAGAGAGTAAGTCTTAAGTGTTCTCATAGCATATAAAAATTATATATGAGATGATGGATATATTAATTAATGGCATTATGGTAATCATTTCACAATATACATGTATAAAATCATTTTATGTTACACACTTTAAATATATACATAACTTTTGTCAATTACACCTTGAAAAAACTAGGAAAAAAGGACATTTAAAATTTTACATTTTTTAAACGTTTATTTTTGAGAGACAGAGACTGACTGTTAGCAGGGAAGGGGCAAAGAGAGAGGGAGACACAGAATCTTAAGCAGGCTCCAGGCTGTGAGCTGTCAGCACAGAGCTTGATTCAGGGCTCGCACTGGTGAATCACGAGATCATGACCTGAGCTGAAGTCCAACACTCAACCTACTGAGCCACCTAGGTGCCCATGACATATTTAAAATTTTAATTAATCAGTCCAGCTTTGGCTCAGGTCATGAACTCACAGTTTGTGGGTTCGAGCCCCGTGTTGGCCTCTGTGCTGACAGCTAGCTCAGAGCCTGGAGCCTGCTTCAGATTCTATGTCTCCCTCTCTCTTAGACCCTCCCCTGCTTGTGCTGTCTTTCTCTGTCTCTCAAAAATACATAAAAAGCATTAAAAATTTGAAAAAATTAATTAATTACATTTAATTAAAAAAGAATTTCAGATGAGTGAATAAACATAAACTATTGTATACAAATAGTTGTTATATTTTTGAAAATAACACTGAACAAAAATTACACAAATTTGAAAAGGAAATAAGTGAATGACTGGAAAAATAAAGTTCCAAGTCAAAACTTTGAAGATAGTTAGTAAATTATCACAAAGGAGGGGTTAATACTTTATAAAGTATAATAAATTATTCTCAATATAAAACTGAAAAATGGAAACTGAAGTTGAGAGGGTTTGTGAGTCATGGAAGCAAAAATGAGAGGCTTTCACACAGGTTTTTGTTTGTTTGTTTCAGTGACAGAATAGAGACAATAAAAGAAACACTATTTGGCATATTTTTTAAGAATTGAAGAAAGACAAAAATCTTCTGATTCAGAAATCACAAATATTAAGGAAAAAAATAAAAAAGAAATCTATGTTTACACTGTTTTATGCTAGGTTCCAGAATGTCAAAAGAAAAGAGAAAAATGTATTAGTAGCCAAAGAGAAAATATCATACATCATTTAATAATAATGATTTTAGGTAATTGTTACATCAGCACCATGCTTTCCAGTGCCAAAACCTATTAGTTTCCAAGTATCAGAAACCGGATAACGTCAAACAATAGAGATTTATCGTCACATAGTTCTGGAGGCTAAATGTCCCAGATCAAGATGTCAACAGGGCCAAGGTTCTTTTGAGACTCTGGAGAGGAATTCTTCCTTGCTCCTTCCCAGTTTCATTCGTTCTTTCTTTCTTTCTTTCTTTCTTCCTTCTTCCTTCCTTCCTTTCTTTTTAAGTTTTTGTAAATGTGTATTTACACTGCACCACTTCTGTTTCTGCCTCTATTGGCACATAGAGTTCTCCCTGGGCATCTCTTTGTTTAGAAGGATATCAGCCATGTTGGATTAAGGGCCCTCTGCTCCAGTATGACTGTATCTTAACTAATGATGTCTGCAATGACCCTGTCTCCAAACAAGGTCACATTCTGAAATACTGGGGTTAGGACTTAGCATATCTTTTGGACACAATTCAACCCATTAAAAATGTTTTAATAAAAATTAGAAGATATTATGAGCAGAGGAAAGGGAAAACTATTCCAAACTGGGCTGCATAGGAAGATAACGTTTGAGGAGGTGGTGCTTAGATGGTCTACACTGTTGAGGAAGAATTACTTAAGGCCAATATAAAGGAAATAGATATTCTTCCAAAGTTTAGTAGATTCTGTAAAACATATGAAACTCAACCTTGCTGATGGTGGATTGATGCCAGGGTATCTTTCAGAGAAGACGATATCTTTGAATAGATGGGAACATGTAGAGCTGTTCTGATTCATGACGTAAGTTACAGCTGAACCACTGGACGTGAATAAATCTCCCAGGTTGATCAGATATGCATGGCTAATAAGAGAAAAGAGAGAACGGATCCTGGAAATTACCAACATCTGTGGAAAGGGCAAAGGGAGGGGACCTTTCAAATAGAGCTTAGAATATCAGAGGGGATACAAAAGACAGAATGGCAGTGTTGAGCCCAGAAGGGATGGGCTGGGTGTGAACTGTCACAAAAAGATTAAACAAGCGACAAACATGCATGTGATCACTAGATTTGGCAAACAGGCAATTTATGACTTGTGGGAAAGCGGTTTTGGTGGCACTTGGAGGACATGTACTCAGCAAATGGAAACAACAATATCCTTACTGTGGTGAGGAAGAGAGAGAGAATGTGGTAGCCAGGAAGACTGAAAGGATGATGGAACGCATCTTTTTTTTAAATTTTTTAAAAATGAGAGACATTGAGGTATGTGTATGTACTTGAGGAGAAAAAAAACATTGAAAGGTTCAAATTAAAGTTTAAGAAAGGGGATATGTGTTTTGTTTTTGTTTATTTTTAAATTTTATTTATTTAGAGCGAGAGTGAGGGAGAGAGTGGGGGAGGGGCAATGAGAGAGAGAGAGAGAGAGAGAGAGAGAGGGAGAGAGAAAGAGGGAGAGTCCCAAGAAGGCTCCACACCCAGCAAGGAGTCTAACATGGGGCTTGAACTCATGGATCACGACATCATGACCCGAGCTGAAACCAAGAGTCCGACACTTAACCAACTGAGCTACCCAGGTGGCCCTGTTTTTGTTTTTATATGTATATATTTTTTTAAAATCAGCTTCACACCTAATATGAGGATTAAACTCATGACCCTGAGATGAAGAGTCACGTGCTCTACCAAACTGAGCCAGCCAAGAGGGAATTTTTGAATAACATATGGATTGTGGTTCCTGGAGGAATGGAGAGTCAGGGCATAGATGGGAGGTTTCTCTTTGGTTTGGAGACCAGGATGGCCCATGGTTACTATAAAAAAGAAACCAGCTGTGATGATGTGCTGACAGTGATTGTAAAGTAATTTTAGTTCTCTCTTGTTCTTTACAATGAGAAAAAGATCAAAGAAAAAGAAACGGTGCCACAGATCTGATCTCGAGTTGGTTGTTTTCTGTGATCCTAGTGAGAAACAGCTTCACAGGTTCCCCGATGTCAGCCCAGTAGTCAACCTGGAAATGAACATGTCTGCGAGGTGCAGGCTTGCTTGGCTGTCTGGCTGCAACGTGGGAAACGTTGCGTTCTTCAAAGCGCTACCCCATCAGTAAGAAACAATACCAAAAGTGACTGAATCTTATTCGTGGTTGTTCACTCCCTTTCCCAAGACTCTGTCCTCAGGGCTTCCTGAATGAACTCTGGTTTTATTTTATCTTATATGTGTTAGTATTTGAATCTGATTTTATATTAAAATGCTGACAGTCCTAAAATAGCTTTTCATCATGTGGTAATAAATAGCTAAGTCAAATTAAAATATCACCTAAAGGAATAAACTGTAGTTCTCTTTTATGTTTATATTCATTTTTGTAGGCATTAGTCATTATTTGAATTGATATATCTTATTTGCGTGTTTAACAATAGAGAAACTTGTTCCCAGATACCATTAATATGTAGCAGATATTACAATGATCACTGGGACACAAGAACTATTTTATAGTTTTTCACATGTCTGTTTATGCATGTCTGATTTTTTCTCATTAGTTAAACTCCACATATTCTATCAGAATAGATTTGGCTTTCTTTATAATATTCCTGTTTAGACAAAATAAAAATATTAAGCAAAATATGGAGTGCTTGGAAAAGAGGATTTTACATTCTGTCAAAATTAGTACTATCTTAAAGTCATTAATTATCTTCTAGTGTAAAATGCAATAATTAATGTCCATATACTTCTACTATAGGACTGTATTTTTCTCTTTGAATTATTTAATTAGAAAAAAAATCTGTTTGATCACAGATTCCACCATCCTGGGCAATTTTTATTTATTTTTTATCATGATTTCACATATCTTTCTTTACCAACTCTACCAAGGTAAAACCTCCAGAGTTATTTTGACTTTTTTTGTTTTGTGGTCTACCTATTTTGTGAGGATTACTCCATAAACTTCACACAATTTCAACTAGTCTTTCTCCTCCCTCATTTTCCTTGTTCCTTTTCATTTTTGTTCCTTGCCACCTCTCTCATTAAGTTCCATACCCAGATTGTCATTAGCTTCCTAGAGCCTTAATTTGATATTTCAGCCCTCAGCTGCAAGGGACACAGAGCTCCTATTCTCTGGGAGCCCGTGTTAAACAGACCCACAAATCAGCCAGGAGGCCCTGTGGTGACAAGAAGTACTCACAGGCTGTAGGGTGTGCGGGACATACGGGAGATGATTTATTTTCAGAAATACCAATAACAGCTGTGCTGTCTGGTTAACAGTAGGTTTATAACCTATTGGAATTATGTACGAGTCCCCCACCCCTCATGGAATCCTGAACACTGAGACACTTCACTGCTGGTTCTTTTTCCCATCTCTGTTTCTTGGACTTATTTCACGGGTTCTGCAATGAGCATGTGCCAGAGAACGAAGGGAGGAGGGGCTGAAAGTCTCTGGGTCACGTCAGAGAACGTACATTTGTTCCAAACCGATTGCTTCTTGCCTTCCTTGGGTACAGGGGACATCGCGTAAGGCTGTAACCTGGGAGGGACTTGCAAGCAGATGCATTGTCTGCTGTAATGGTCCTTCCAGTTGGGTGCCTGTCTGTCACCTGCTCTTGCTTTAACCGGCTTCCCTGTGCTCCGAGTCTCATCTTCCTCCTTTGGCTGGGTCACTGGGCTTATTTGTCACAGGTGGGGACCCAGGTGAAGTCTTGGTCAGTACTGCCTCATTGAGGAAGAAACCAGGAGAATCTTTAGGAAGGACTCATTTGAACTGTCTGTTGAATGGGGGTAAGTTTTTCACCAAGAAGGAAGGACACAAAGCATTTGGTGACTCGCAATACACTTCGGAAAGCGATATGTGGTGAACAGCCTAAAACACCACACATCTGGGGGGAAACAACTGCTTCAGAATGACTTCAATTGTCAGCAAAATAGTCCCTGCGGACGACCCTCCGAGATGCTGCAAGAAACAGAAACACGGCCTCCTCCGCAGGATTAACGCACCTGTTTAGATACCCTCCCGGGCCACGCGGGGGCTGGAGAGCGTCCTGGGGAGATTGGTGGGGAGGTGGGAGGGCCTCCTGCATTCGTTAGTGAGATGAAAGAATGAACGGAAGAGAGCCTGGGACAGCGTTTTCAGTCGGGAGACAGTGTGGTGGAAGGCACCTGGGAGGTACCGGAATCCAGCAAGCAGAGAGAGGGGGAGGGTGACCACGCGGGGTGGTCAGGGAAAGCCTCCTGAGAAGGTCATGCCTGGCAGTGACCTGGAGGACCTGGAGGAAGTGAAGGGGACCGACCACAAGAGTCCCAGGGGGAGCCTGGGGCGGGAGGATTCTGTCCGGAGGCATCAGCAACACCGTGATTATATCTGACACTCGGGTTGGACAGGGTTCCCTTGGAAGTGACTGTACAGAAAACAGGAATGCTGGGAACTGTGGCTCAGTGCCTTCCACAATGTATAGATTGGAGTGAGGAGCTAAAGCTAAGACAAGAACCTAAAGTTGTCAGCCATGAGGAAAGAGGAGACCAAGAGAAGGGAGCATTCCAATAGTCAGAGGAACAGCATGCCAGCGAAAGAGAGCAGGAATGGTCAGCTGTGCAGTGTCTAGTGGCTTAGTACAAAATACAGTGATCTCAGTGCCCAGGGCTCAGGAGCACAGGATAGCTGGGTTCTCTGTGTAGGGACTCGCCAGGATGGAGTCAAGGTGCCGGCCAGAATGCACTCCCATCGGGGGGCTCAGTGGGGAGAACCTGCTTCCAGGCTTACTCAGGTTGTTAGCTAAATTCAGTTTCTTGCACCTCTATGACTGAGGGTCTCAGCTGTATGCTGGGTGGTAGATGAAGGCCCCTGAAGTTCTTTGTGGACTAGCCTTCTCCAACACGGCCACTCACTTCATCCAGCCTGCAAGGAAGGGTCTTTGGCTTCAGAGTACTAGGATGATATCTTATAAATACAACATGATCCCAGGGGTGACATGATCTTTGGCCTCTGGGAGGGGGGTAGAAGTAAGTCTCAGACACGTCCTGCTCTCAAGAAGAAGGTGTTATGCAAAGACATTAATATCAGAAGGTGGAGACTGTCTTCCCAGCCCCACAGAAGGGTCGTCTCTAGGTCTGACTGAGACACGTGTCCAATGCTGCTGCTAGGTCAGATAAAATGGAGATTCAGAACGGCTGGTTGAGCCATCAGTGAAGGAGGGAATCGGGACATTAACAAGAGCTGCTTCATAGTTGAAAACTTTTATTTAAGAAAGAATGGATAAGGGAAATTGTGTAACACTCAAACCTGAACGCTTTATATCTCTGTTTAAAAACCTTTAAAACCTATCCATTTCCTGGCGGATACAGTTCCAGTTCCTTGGTGTGGCCTTCAGAGAAGCCTTTTCCATACTCTCCACCTTGTAATAGATCCCAAACTCTACTTTTCAGGCTCTTCTCTCTCTTCCCCTTCACAATCTACCACTTCCGCCCTACATGCCAGGCAAGAGTGACGCCCACCACTCCCCAAATGCATCTAGAGCTTTGCATCTGCACAGCTTTGCTCAGAGCGTGCCTTTTCCTCTAATTTTCTTTTCTCTTTTTAATGACTGATTCATATATCACTTTTTTAATGAATTCTCCCTCAACTCACTCAGGCAGAATTGCTCATTTGTTTGTAACCCTATTGTATATGTAAGCCATACGTAGATTTTTTCCATTAATTCACGAACACTTGAGTGTTTACAGTAATAAATTATATTTAGAATAAAAAGAGATGTGGCCTTTTCATGTACTGAGTGAAATATATCTTAGGAAAGCATTCTTAGAACATTCTTTACTTTATGGGTGCTAGTTTTTAAAATATGTCTGAATGTTGTGAGTTTCACGTGTCATGAGCAATTTCTGACACAGATCTTTATGCTTAAATCTAATTACAAGTATTGACAGTTAATAGGTCCTTAGTAATTATTAAATGGATTAATGATAAATATTTATTGATTGGCTTATGGGTACATTTATATTCCTTTTCATGCCAGGTAGACCTAACAGTAAAATGAAAGCTAAAAATATATTTATGTCATATTTACTAAAATTAAAAATATATTTTAACATACACGCCATGGCCACACACATTTATATACATAATGTCTGTGACTAATCACCTTCATCTGAATTGATAGAATCTTGGAACATTTAAGATGTCATGTTTTGAAGATACATTAAATCAAGGCTATGAGTGCACGCAGTATAGGAAACTGCTGGAGGTTCCTTAGTGTTGTTTTAGAAAACCTGGCACATCTCTCCAGACTTACTGCGATTTGGCAAAAGTAGATATTCTCAGGCAGTTTCTTTTTATTACTATTATTATCATTTTTCTAATTCTACTTGAGACACCATTGACCTCTGCCATTTTTGCTTCCCAACATTCAAACACCCTTATTTCCAGAAGGAGTCTCCGCAGGTAGGACCCCCAGTGTCACCTCCAGGTGCAGTAACCAAGAAGTTCAGAAATGCCCCTCCCAGCTTCTCAGAAGTCACTGCATTCCGATATGGCCAAGGATCTGCAAAGAACATAGTGCTTTCTAGGATTCTTCGTCTAGAACGAGTCACAGAAATGTAAAGAAAGTTGATATTATTTATAAACACTGAGGCATAGGTCAGAACTTAGCAGGATGGCATCTAATAGCCAGAGGACTGGCACACTGCAGGAGCCCAGGACACAGTAAGTGACCACCAGTGACCTCACTAGTGTTGACTCCTTAGGACAATGATTTGGGGTCAAGGTGCCAGTCAGGCCTCACCTTCCAAGAAATACTTTGTTTTCTGAATCCACTCCTATAACCTTTCTGTTAATTATGGAGTCAAGTGAATATCCATCCAGTAAATGCACTTTCTGCTTACGTTCATTACTGTTGTTCAAAGCTAAGAAGCTTATCTATAGATTCTGATACCTTGTGGCTTTATACAAACGTTAAAGATAGCATTAGTGTGACTTCCTTATTGAATATTCTGGGAATAGGGACATGAAGACAAGACACATACACACATATAAACACACACATGAAATTCGTATATATTTTCCCTGGTAAAGAAAGTATTGAATATTTATGTCCAGGTAACCAACAACTTAAATAAATTGGAATGATGCCACCAAAAGTGTCGTGGCCCCAAATGGACAAGCTCCTTGGAGAACCGACGCCCCGGTTCCCCTTCAGTGGACGAGCAGCAGATCCTTGCCGGTAATTGCTCTGTAAAACCATCCGTGAGCCTTTTCCTTTTGTTAGCAAAATAGCCACAGATTTCAAACACAATACATTTTAAATTACTTGGATAAATTATTCGGTTTCACAAATGTGAGTGCTACTATTATACTATGAACACTTAAAAACATAACCTATGTTTGGCTGATACAGAATGTATCAAAGTGACTTTTTTAAATTAAAAAAAAACTGTTTTATGATAGAATTACTAATGTAAACTATGGAAATTTTAAAAAGACAGAAAAACAGTGGAAAATATAATAAAATTCACTTATAATCCTGTTCTGTACATGTGTTATCATTTTGATGTATCCATTTGTAGAATTTTCTCTATAATTGTGTATATTTGCATCTATGTATTTGGATTTAAACTCATATTTTAAGTGACAAAATTGATATATGATTATATCTTATTTTGTAACCTACTTCTGACGTTGTATTAGTCAGCTTCTGCTGCTATAACAAAATATCATGGACCAGAGGGCTTAGACAAGACTTATTTTCTTATACTCCTGGAGGCTGGAAGTCCAAGATCATGGCTGATTGATTTAGTTGGGTTGGTTTCTGGTGAGAACCCTCTTTCTGGCTTGAAGCCTGTCCCCTTTTTTACTGAATCCTCACATGGCCTTTCCTCAAGGCATGTATGAGAGAGTGAGGTCTCTCAATTGTTTTCTTATACGGATCCTAATTCTAGAGGACCAGAGCCCTAGCTTATGACCTAATTTAAACAATTACCTCCTAACGACCATAGCTCCATATCCAGTCACACTGGAGGTAGACGTTTGACATAGGAATTTTGGGAGGGCATAATTCAGTTCATTGCAGCCAAATAGTGTGGAAATATTATGTTAACAAAACCTTTCAGTTTAATTATTATCTCCTCTATTCTCCAGTCTTTATTGTTCTTACTCTGCCTCCCTCTGTCAGGTAGTTTTTAAATTTAAGTATAGTTGATATACAATATTAAATTAGTTCAGGTATCTAAACACTGATTCAGCATAATACCTTCTAGATCTATCCATGTAGTTGCAACTGCATATTTGCAGTAATATTTCATTGTGTACACATACCACATCTTCTTTATTAAACTATCTTAAAGAGTTTTAAATGGCAGCAAAATATTATACTGAATGCACCTACCACTATTTATTTAAACAAAAAATTATGTTTGGACATGTAAATTTTAATTTTTTAAATATTAAACTACTATGTGCATTCATATGCTTAATATCTATTGATATGTCTTATTTCCTGAAGTCCTATGCTTTTATGCATATTGCTGAATGGCCATATCAGAAAGGCTGCAATGTAAGAGAAGACATCATTGACCTAGAAAACCCGATGCCTGTGCCATACCTGCCAACATTTGATTCAGTTAAAATTCCCAAACATATACTAAAATAACTCCAAATTATTTTCTTTAGAGTCCATTCCTGAAGATCTGAGAAACAAGAGCATCTTCATTAGATGTGTCATGATATTGTTGCTTTTTTGAGAGTTCTTCAAGGGGAAGAAGGAAGCGCCCTCTTCATTCGTGGGACTCGGAATTATCTTAATGTACTCCACAATGGTGCTATTTGAAGAAACAGCTAATTATCCTTCATGTGCCCACTGTGCACATTCCCCAGATACCTGGCAAGATTGCAAAGCACCAGAGCCAAGGATGAGTCACTGAAATTTAAAGGAGATGAGACAGTTTGCAGAGAGATTCACAGTGATTCTCAGTGAAGAGGACACTGAAATAGCTCAGCAATTTAGTTCAGTTTGGATCAGTTTTTCCAAGTTGAGCTGATGTCTGAAGACTTTCAGAAAACCTTGTGGTTTTATTTTATATTATAAAGAAAACAATGCAAAACTAATCATAAGGGCCAGGGTAAAATGTAACACAATTCATGTCATTAAGATGATATTTTATTTTAAAAGATCCTAGTACAGATGATCAGAAGTCACCAGCTAGTAATATTATGAGACAAACCTTGGTTCTGTGCAGTGCTGTAAGTCAGAAAGTGAAGAGAGATCACCTAACTAATTCAGTAGTTCCTGGTAGTCTAGAAGAAGGGTATTTGGGAACAAGATTCTCACTTTCAGAATGGCACTGTTCAAGTTGTATATATGTTTACAGTCTTCTGATTCATTATATACATAATATAAATATAAACATATAAATATATTTATTTATGTTTGAGAAGAGCACGAGTGGAGAGGGGCAGAGAGAGGGAGACACAGAATCCAAAGCAGGCTCCTGGCTCTGAGCTGTTGGCACAGAGCCTGATGCAGGGCTCAAACTCAGAACCCTGAGATCATGACCTGAGCTGAAGTCGGACGCTTAACCGAATGAGCCACCCAGGTGTCCCTACGGTCTTCTGGTACTAATTCAGTGCCACAGGTGATGTTTTCTTCCTCGGTCAGATTCCCTGTTCTTGCTCATCTTGAACACGTGTGTGTGTGTGTGTGTTCATGTGTGTGCATACGTTTCTACATCTTAAGAAAACAGAAATTTATTTCATTTGTATTAAAATTCCAGAAACTTTAGGATACATTTTAATGAAAGTCATTTGCCAACACATTCTTTTAATTTTTGCTTATATAAACAACCGCTTGTTTCTGTTTTTGTTAAAATTACATTTTCTGGAAATCTTAACATGTTTGACAGCTATTGTGTTCCATTACTTTGATGACTTAATTCTCCTTTTATGGCTTCTACATATTCCATTGGGAAGAAGGCTATAATATTGGTATTGTTTCTTCCCTATGACTAATTTAATGTTTCTCTTTATTAATATGAAATTTCACTATGATATTTTGATGCCATTTTAATTATTTCTATTATTTTAGTTGTCTTGAATCTGAAGGTTGATGATTTCAACAATTGTGAAAAATTGTTAACTGTTATTTCATTAAATAGTGTCTCTTTCCCTGTTATATTTCTTGAGATAAGATGGTCGTCTTGAAACTGTGACTTAATCTTTTAATTGGTTCTAGAATTTTTTTTACTTATTATCATTGTAGATGTTGCTTTTGGCCAGTTTGTTTTTACCCTTCGGCTCTCAGACCAGATGTATGTTAGTGCTTAATTTACCTTTTGTAACTTCCACATTTATATGTTTTTATTTGGTGTTCTGAGTATTTACTTGAGTTCCACCTAATTTTCTGATTCTGATTCTGATTGGCCCTATATCAAATTCAGATTTAAGTGACTCCAAATAGCTAATGATTGATATCTTATTTTATTTTTTCCAGCTTTATTGAGATATAATTGACATCTAACATTGTATAAGTTTAAGGTATAAATTGTGATAATTTTAAATATGTATATGATGTGAAATGATTACCACCAAAATACTGGTTAACACATATAATCACCTCACATAATGACTTTGTCTCGTGTGTGTATGGGTGTGTGTGTAGTGAGAACTTTCAAGATCTACTGTATTAACAACTTTCAATAAGTGATATAGCATCATTAATTATAGTTACCATGGCTTACATTAGATCCCCAGAGTTTATTCATCTTTTAACCTTTGACCACCTTTAGACATTCTCTCACTCCCTCTCAGCCCCTGGCAAACTCTCAGTCTACCTTTTGTTTCTATGAGTTCATTTTGTTTTGTTTTCTTTTCTTTTTTAGATTGCACATATAAATGGGTATACAGTGCCTATCTTTGTTTGTGTAACTCATTTCTCTTTGCTTAATGGCCTTAAGGTTTATTGATGTTGTCACAAATAGGGGAATGTCCTTATTTTTCTTCGACTGGACAATATTCCATTGTATACCACTCTTTTTTTTTCTTTTTCCATTTTTCTGTGACAGACACTTGGGCTGTTTCCGTGGCTTGGCTGCTGTAAATAATGTTGCAATGAACATGGGGATGCAGAGATCTCTTTGGCATAGTGATTTCATTTCTTTCAGATACGTACTCACAAGTGGGATCGCTGGATCCCGTGATGTTTCTGTTGTGAATGTTTTGAGGAACCTCTATTTTGTTGTCCTAGTGATGTGGACAATTCAGACGCATATCCACAGTGTACAGAGTTGAGAATTTTTCATGTATCTGCTGGCCATTTGTATGCCTTCTTCAGAAAAATGTCTCCTTAAGACCTGTAACCATTTTTTTAAATGAATTATTTGATTTTTTTTGCTATTGAGTTGTATGAGTTTCTTGTTTATCAATTCACTTGTTTATTTTTCCTTTCTTATCTGTGCTTTTGTGTCAAAAACCCCCAAAATCATTGCCACAACCAATGTTGAGGAGACTTTTTCCTGAGTTTTCTAGGAGTTTTATAGTTTTAGGTCTTACATGTAAGTCTTTACTCAATTTTGAACTGATTATTGTGTATTATTTAGGATAAAGATCCTATTTAGAGCTTCTGCATGTAGATGTCCAATGTTCCCAGAACCATTTGTTGAAGAAACTATCATTTTCCCCTTGGGTATATTATTGGCACATTGCTCAAAACTTCGTGGACAGTATGAGTTGTATTATTTTTCTTACCTAAGCCCAGAAGAATGTAACATACTTTATAACATAATGTCACCAAATTTATAATAGAATTATGAACAAAGAAAGAGATGAAACAGTATGAGAGGGAAGCACGGTCCACAATGGAAACACATGGGAATTCCAAAATTTTCCTTTTCTCTTCTTAGTACAAACCTCTCATTTCTTTGAATATTTGGGGTGAATGAGTTAAGCCATTAGAAATTTTATTTATTTTTTAAGAAAAGTTAACCAGAAAGAGTGCATACCAATAACCTTACACTTGGGTTTATCTGGGAAGACAGATGCTTTTGTTAATTAAGTTAATGGTAAATGGAGTAAATATTTCTAATAGCTTGCATTTTTATTACATAAAAGTGTAGTATACCTTATGAATGCATGTTGGTAGTATAACTCATTGTGTTATGTCTTTTCATTGAGGTTTTGCAAAATCAAGACAGTTTAAAAGTGAAGTCCATAGTACATCCCTTTATACAGGATAATGATACTAAATTGCCATATGCCACCATCTGCTAGAACATTTCCTTTGGTAGGAAATTTGTTTATGTGCTTCTCATGCTCTTATAACATCATTTATTTTTTGTATGAGGCAAATTTTCTTGCTTAAGTTTTCAGGTTTGCCTTGCTTACTTTCATATTAGTAAATTATGTACGAAAGACAGAAGTTGAAATCACTCCTTTTCCTTCCTTGGCATTGAAATGCTGAACAACAGAAGTGAAACCACATTTTGGCATTGGCTGGAATGAGTCTCGATTTTTTTTTCCAATGAAGGGTGCAACTAGTTAGTGGTGTAGCAGACACTGATTCTGTGTGTTAAAAACTTACTCACATTAGAGACAGAACTTTAAAAACATCTGATGGAAACCCTTTCCCACCAAATTTTCTGTTTCTCTCTTATGCTTAAGCATGCGTTTGTATAATGTGTGCTCAGATGCAAGATTTGGTAAAAGTGCTTAGCACCACAGTCTGTAAAAACAATTTAGGGAGAACCAAGGTCCTGCCTGGATATACAACTCTGGTTGTGATCTGCTTTAATTGGGGAGTACATTCTACTGTAGGTAGAAGAATAGACGTGTGTCTTATTCCTGAGTAAAACTCCCATGAAAGATTATTTTCGTTTTGTTGGTAATGAGAGTAAACATGAAGACACTTTCTAAGATGGAATGCAGCCATTCTATGCTGCCAAGAAATAGTGACATTATATGCCATGATCTGTATTTTAAATTGGAATTTGGCTTTAACATGAGGTAACAGAGATGCCTAAGAAGAGTCACTAGACAGCTTACCATTTTCTTCTATGTGGACATGAGTCAAAATGTACCTTGGAGGGAGGACCCACATTTCACCAGAAGCACTGGCTCATATGTAGACAAAAGATGGTCCACTCAGTAAACCAAGAGGAAGTGGTAAGAGGGAAGGATTAGTGGTTTAGGCAGCATAATGCCAAACAGGCTAACTTATGTAAAAATGATTACATAAGACTTAAGAGAGCTTCCAAATATTTGAAAGAAAAAGAGGAACAATTTTAAAAATCCAAAATCATACTTGGATATGATAATAATTTTCAATAATTCACAGAGCAAATAGGCCCCAGAAAAAACTAAGAACACATCAATCATCTTCATTAAAAGACAGCTATAAATCATTTTAACAAGGGACACCTCAGTGCTCAGTCTGTTAAGTGGCCAACTTCAGCTCAGGTCAGGATCTCACAGTTTGTGGGCCCGAGTCCAACGTCAGGCTCTGCTGACAGCTCAGCCTGGAACCTGCTTCAGATTCTGGGTCTCCCTCTTTCTCTGCCCCTCCCAAACCTACGCTCTGTCTCTCTATCTCTTTCTGTTTCTCTGTCCCTCTCAAAAATGAATAAACATTAAAAAATTTTAAGCATTTTAACAAATAGTACAATGTACATTCTTTTTCAAGTGCACATAGAGCATTCACAGAACAAATGACATGGCCAAAGAATGTTTCAATAAATCTCAAAAGACTGAGGGAATACAGAAATACTAGAAATGTTAGAAGGAACAGTCCCAACTGTTTTGTTGATGCCTGCATAGCTCTAGATCCACCTCTTGAAAATCACTGTAGCACAATGGAATAGTAATAAAATTACCAACCTATCTCACTTATGAGTATGGGTACTAAAATACTTTATGAAATATTGTCAGATCTCACCCACAATATATAACATAAAGAGGAAGTGCTGGTCACAGTGGTAGTTCTAGTTTTTATTTTTTGCGAAGCCTTCATCCAGTTTTGATTACTGGTTATACCATTTCATGTCCTTACCAGCAGGACAATGTTCTCTTTTCCCCACATCCCCACCAACACTGGTTATCTCTTTTGGATAATAGCCATATTAACAGGTGTGAGATGATATTTCATTGTGGTTTTGATTTGCATTTCTCTGTTGATTAGGGATTCTGAGCCCCTTTTCATGCACGTGATAGCTATTTGTATATCTTAGGGGGAAATGTCTGTTCACTTCCTCTGCCGATTGTCAGTTGGATTCTTTTCTTTTTTTGCCGCTGAGTTTTTTGAGTTCTTTATATATTTTGAGTATTGAGCCTTTATCTAACATATGGTTTGCAAATACTTTCTCCCATTCCATAGGTTGCCTTTTCACTTTATTAGGTGTGTTTGTTTTTTGCTGTGCAGAAGCTTTTTAGTGTGATGTGGCCCCACCCCTGACCCTTGTGGATTTTCGCTTCTGTTGCTTGTGCTTTGGGTGTCATATCCAAAATATATTGTCAAGAGCAGTGTGAAGGATATTTTTTCTAGGTTTTCTTCCATAATTTTTGTGCTTTCTGGTTTTATATGTAAGTTTTCAATCCATTTAGCGTTAATGTTTACGAGTGCTCTAAAATAGACGTCCAGCATCATTCTTTGGCATGTGAACACCCAGTTTTCCCATCACCATTGGTTGAAAGTCTATGATCTTTCCCACTTAGTAGTCTTGGCACCTTGTCACATATTGGTTGATGATCTGTGTGTGGGTTTATTTCTAGGCTCTCAGTGTTCCATTAGTCTGCGATGCTGTTTTTATTCCAGGACCACAGTGCGTCTGTCACCGTGACTTTGTAGAGTAGTTTGAAGTCAGGAAATGTGATGTGTCCAGCTGTTTCTTTCTAAGTTTGCCTTGGATGTTTGGGGTCTTTGCGGCTCCATGTGGGTTTGGGGACTGTTCTTTCTTTTTCTGTGAAAAATGCTATTGGAATTTTGATAAGGATTTCATTGAATATGTAGCTTGCTTTGGGCAGTCAGACATTTTACCAATATGCAGTCTTCTGATTCATGGACATAGATTTCTGTGTCTTATTGGACTTTTTCATCAATGTCATAATTTTCAGAGTATTGATGTTACACCTTTTTAGTTCAATTTAGTACTAAGCATTTTATTGTTTGTTGCTATTGGGAATGAGAGGGTTTTCTTAATTTCTCTTTCAGACAATTTGCTGGTAATGTATAGAAATGCAACTGAATTTGTTTGTTGAATTGTACCCTTCAGTGTTGCTAAATTCATTTATTAGCTCTAGTTTTTGGTAGAACCTTAGGGGCCTTTATATATCAGATCACTTGCAAAACGAGACAGTTTTATTTCCTTCTTTCTGTTTTGGATGGCCTTCCTTCCTTCTTTCCTTCCTTCCTTCCTTCCTTCCTTCCTTCCTTCCTTCCTTCCTTCTTCCCTCCATCCCTCTCTCCTTCCCTCCATCCTTTTCTTTCTCTCTCTCTCTTTCTATTTATTTCTTCCTTTCCTCCAAGTGTTCTCGATAGGAACACTTATTGAATAGAAGTGGCAAGAGTGGGCACCCTTGTCTTTTTCCTGATTTTAGGGGAAAAACTGACAGCTTTCCACCACTGAGTATATTAGATGTGTGGTGATCCTATGTTGCTTTTATAATGTAAGGTTATGTTCCTTCTACACTAAATTTATAGAGAGCTTTTATCATGAAAAGGTGTTGAATTTTGCCAAAGGCTTTCTTTGACTCTCCTGAAAGGATCATATGATTCAATGCATCACATTGACTGAAGTATGTAGGTTGAGCAGTACTTGTATCCCAGGGATAAATCATGGTACATGATCCTTTTTATGTGCTGTTGAATTTTTATTTCTATATATTTCTTGAGAATGTTTGCATTTATATTCATCAAGGGTATTGGCCTGTAATTTTATTTTCTTGTTGCACTCTTACCTGGCTTTAATATCAGAGTGATGCTGGTATTTGTAAGATGAATTTGAGAATGTTCTCTCTTCAGGATTTTTAAAGAGTTTGTGAGGAATTGGTGTTAAGTATTCACTTAATGTTTGATACAATTCACCAATCAGACCATCTGGCCTTGGGTTTTTCTTAGTTTGGAAGGTTTTAATTACAGCTTCAAGATCCTTAGTCACTATTGGTATGCATTTTTTTTCATAATTCAGCCTTGGTAAATTGTATGTTTCTAAGAAATTCATCCATTTTTCCAGGTTATCTAATTTGTTGGTGTATGATAGTACTTAGTAGGCTCTGATGACCTTTTGTATTTCTGATTCTGTGATTCTTTTTATTTTTATTTGTTTTAATGTCTCTTATTCCATTTATAATTTTATTTGCATCTTCTCTCTCTTTTTCTTGGTTTAGTCTATCCAATATTTGTCAATTTTATTTATTTTTTAATCTTTTTAAAGGTTATTTATTTATTTTTGATAAAGAGAAAGAGAGAGGGTGGGAGAAAGAACAAGGATGGGCAGAGAGAGAAGGAGAGAGAGAATCCCAAGCAGACTCAGTGGTGTCAACACAGAGCCCTATGTGGGGCTCGAACTCACACACTGTGAGGTCATGACCTGAGTTGAAATCAAGAGTAAGATGCTTGGTTGACTAAGCCACCCAGGTGCCTTGTTTTGTTTATACTTTAGCCAACTCTTAATTTCATTGATTTTTTCTATTGTCTTTCTGTTCTCTATCTCATTTGCTTCTGATTTAATCTTTATTGTTTTTTGTCCTCTGGTTTGGGCTTCGTTTATTTTTCTTTTTCTAGTTTCTTGAAGTGTAAAGTTAGGATGACAGCTTACTTGAGCAGTACATTGCTCTTTTTTCACCCTCTGAGACAGATTACAGGGGGTCCATGGCATTCAAGGCTAGGATTATAGAAACTATAGAAAAATATGAATTTACACGATATCAATTCACCTCTCTCATATATTCTCATTTTTAGTATGTCTCTAAGGACAAAACCCAACACATGTACTAAACGAATTACTAGATTGAGATTCTTCGGTGAGATACAAATTACTTTTAAGTTTAATATACCCATTTATTACTACTGAATACATTTGAGCTTAGATTTTCATATTTTGTATCCCAAAAAAGAAGGCTTAACATAACTAGCCATTCCTAAATGAAGGGCTTCAGTGGTTTTGAGCTCAGCTCTAAAAATACCGTTGATACTTAAAAAAATGGTAAGAAAGGGCTAAACTAGAAACAGGCAAGTGGGATTGTTGGTTTGAGTTGATCCACAAAGACGCTGAGCAGGTACAACGGCTGGGTGCCAGTCTCTGCAGGGGTGCGCTGGGCCACACAACATCGGTGCCAGTTATGCTGATGCCTCTGCCTCGCCCTTCACACCCCTTTGACATTCTCATTTCCATGCACTGGCTCCTCTGATCTCTATGGGCAGAGAGTCAGTCTTTACATCTCTAAATTTGCAAAACATTAACTCCTCTAAGAGAGCTTTCCTGGGACCCTAAGAGAAGGGTAATTTCACCTGCCTCAGAATTCCTACACTTTTCACTTTTATGTCATTTATTACATTCTGGTGTATGGTATATAGATTTTCCGATTCTACTTGATAATAACCTCTTTCTTTGTTTTAGTTCACTTTAGCGGTATTTGTCAAAGTAGTATCTGCAAGAATTTCAGGGGAATGGTTTAGTGAGTCTGAGAGGTCAAAGTCATATGTATAAGAACACTGTGTTTTTATCTTCCTTCTGTGCTGTTTACATGTGCACAGCGGTGCAAAAGCACCAGCGGGTCAAACCACTAGTTCCTAGCGTGAACCAAGACAGTGGCAATAACCCAGAGTGATCACAGTATTCTTTACTGCTGCACACTCACTGCTAAAAAAAGAATGTAGTAAACTATCAAAACTATCAAAAAGTGCCATTGATGAAAAATAAATGGTTTATTAAATCTCCACCCCTGAGTACCCATCCTTTTAATCTTCTGTTTGAAGAAATGGGAAGTATGCATTCTACCCTCTGCCACATACTGAAGTTCATGGTTATCTCAAGGAAAAACACTTGGGGGACATGTGGTCTGGACGTTTTTCCATGGTTCTCCATTATTACTTTCAGGAAGAACAGATGTGGTATAGTGACTCCCTTTTGGGATTTCAGCAGATGTTTTCTCGTAAATGAATGAAATGAGTCTATTACTTCAAAGAAAACAAGTGACACAAGCTTTCAAAAGAAAATTAGACTTGGGAAAACATATCCGTTCCATCTACTTCACTCAAAACAACGTATCACAAAGCTACAATGGTGAAGCAAATAGGACAACCTAGCTGTTGTTTCTTAAGATAAGCGTTAAAGAGATTCGCACTGGGGTGCACTGGGGATACTCTTCCCAATAATTTATTTTGCCATAGAAGAGAAAACAGTTATTTTTACAAGAAGATAATATTTAATGTATAATTGGTTGATTATTACTTTTAACTAAATTGATAGATATTTTAAAAACTTTTTAAATGTTTATTTATTTTTAGAGAGAGAGAAAAACAGAGCATGAGCAGAGGAGGGGCAGAGAGAGAGAGGGAGACACAGAATCTGAAGCAGGCTCAGAGGTCTGAGGTGTCAGCACAGAGCCTGACATGAGGCTTGAACCCACGAACCATGAGATCATGCATGACCTAAGCCAAGGTTGGACACTTAACTGACTGAGCCACCGAGGCACCACTTAATTGATAGATATATAATTTTAATTTTTTAACATTTATTTATTTTTGAGAGGAAGAGAGAGAGAGAGAGAGCATGAGCAGGGAAGGGGCTGAGAGAGGGAGACACAGAATTTGAAGCAGGTTCCAGGCTCTGAACAGTCAGCACAGAGCCCAATGTGGGGCTCAAACTCATGGACCACGAGATCATGACCTGAGGTGAAGTCAAATGCTTAACTGACTGAGCCACTCAGGCACCCCTGACCCTCCCCCTCATACGCAATGACGCCTTGAGTTCCGAATAACTTTAAGGGTATGCAGTGGGCCTGAGGGCATTGCAGAAGAACACTGGTGATCACAAGGTTCAGCAGAGAGCCTTCCCAAGGTAACGGAGCAGGAGCAGTCCTGTTATTTAGCAAAGTTAACAGAATCCAAAACACAACATTAGAATAGGAAGTCAGGAGTTTCTTAGTTGTTCACCTGCACCATTACCTGAGCCTACCTCCACGTCTCCTGTGAGGACTCATGCAGCTGCAGGCTATGTGTTTTCCACTGCTGTAAATAGCCTTCTGTGGCCGTGACATGGCGCAACTTGTTTTTCTTCTCCCCTCCTCCCCTCATGGACATGTCTGTTGTTCTTAAGAGTTCTGCTGTTATAACAATGATTCTGGCAAGTTTTGATTCCCATGTGCAAGAGTTTATTTTTTATGGGTATATATGGGTATATATCAGATACAGACTTCTACTTTAACAAATAATGCCAGACTGTTTTCTATAGTGATTTAAAGATTTATGTTCCTACTACAGTGTAAAAAATCAGTTGCCCCACTGAGTCACAAATGTTTATTATCTACTGTTTACCAATTTGTTGGTTGTGGATGATGTTGTGTTATGAATATAATTTGTCTTTGCCTGATCGCCTCTGAGCAGGAACGCCTTTTGATATGATTACTGGCCATTTGAGTTTCTTCTTCTTTAAAGTTCTTGTCTTGGGTTCATTTATAGACTGGGTTATTTGTCTTTTCCTTATTGATTTTTAGATATTTTTTCACATACTTTAATATTCATTTTCTGGGGCTCCTGGGTGGCTCAGTCGGTTAAGCCTCCGATTTCAGGTCAGGTCAGATCTCACATGTGTGGGTTCGAGCCCCGCATCAGGCTCTGTGCTGACAGCTAGCTCAGAGTCTGGAGCCTGCTTCCTGTTCTGTGTCTCCTTCTCTCTCTGCCCCTCCCCCTCTCATGCTCTGTCTCTCTCTGTATCAAAAATAGATAAAACATTTAAAAAATTAAAAAATATATTCATTTTCTTCAGTTGTATTTTGTTACAAATATATTTGAGGTGTTCTTGACTTAACTCTTCAGATTACCTGTAAGTCAGTCTTGTTTTCTGTCCCTCTGTGGCTATACATCCAGATTACCTAGTTTCCACATTTTTTAGCTTTATTGCAACTCAGCAGTATAAATTGTCTTTTTTTTTCTTCTTTCAAACTGCTGGCTTCAGAGAGCATTAAATGTTCTTTGGTTTTCTATGCAAGGAACCCTTTATCCTTCTGATTTTTAACTTCAAAAAGTTTTCTTTTTGTGGTCTCTCCTGTTCTTTGTAGTTTTTGGTTTATGTTTTTCTAATATATTTACTATAATCTCAACAGAATTTTGGTTGATGGGAAAAAGAAAATGTGTCTTTAGTCTATTGTTACTCTATGCTTAACTAGAAAATATTTCCAATATTTGGTATGTGGATTTTAAAAGTAAGTAAGTAAGTAAGCATTTTAACTTGTAGTTATTTTGAAGCTTCACTGAAACTAAAAGCCTCAGCCTTTCTTATTCGACAGCGGTGTCTTATGTCTCTGTCTTACGCTCACAGACATGTTCCCATTCTGCCCTCCAAATGCATCCTGTCCCATCTGCCTTACGGATTCTATCGCACACGTAAGGGGAACACAGTTCAGAGGTCTTAATTGGCTTGATCAGGAATACCAAGAGAAAGATAGAACAAGAGATTAAACCAAGTTCTTCAGAGTCCACCTGCAGCTTCCTTTTCTACTGAAAAATAAACCCGAGTGCCTAAAATAGGCACTTAACCTGATAGGCTTACAATGGTAAATCAGCTGAGAGCAATTTTACTTTAGAAAAAGAGTATAGAAAGTGCAGCATGTATGACATTTATCCAGGACAGATTGAACAATGCTTTGCTGGTTTTTTCTAATAAAAGGAAAACATGTTCCTAAGCATTGCATTTAATTTCTGGTGCAGTATGGTCCAAGTCTTTTGAGAAAAATTGACTAATCCTTAGGGTCGGAACAACTGTTTCTAGTTAATCCTTACTTAGAACCTTATGGAATTGAATTCAATTTCCGACACATAGTTTTTGCCACAGAAAAATTGATTTTCTATTATTACTGAAATTTTTGTGTGAAAGAAATGATATAAACAACATCTATTATAATGGTAACTGGTGACCTTTTGTTGACTGCTGGGGTGAATTTCCGTGGGAAAATGGTATTGCTCTCAAACAATCACCTCTTTCCAAGGAGAAAACACCTCCGTTTTCTTAAAGGGTCATAAGGATTGCTCAAGATTTGCCTTAGTCATTAGAGGCTCAGATATGATTTCCTCTTTTGTACTTTAATTTTATATTTCCCATGAGAGTAATTCATGGCGAATTCATGGTGAATGAAATGTAAACAAAATAATATAACATGTTATTAAATTTCTTTGAATAACAAAATGTGTAGTTTGTGATGTTCCTAAATAATAATGTGTATGAAATTTCTTCTTAATAACAAATATGTGTAGTTTGTAGTTGCTTTGTGACATATCTTATGCATTTTGAAATTGACCTCATTTTTACATGTATATCAGCTTATTTGATACTTATGAGCTCTTATAGAAGTAGTGCATTTCTTTGAAAATGAACAACTTGAACTTGAGCATGGGACATGAACCAGAGGATATTTTATGTAAGAGTTTTGGAGAACAAACGGGAGCCAACTCATTTCCTTCATGGCAGAAGGATATGAGATTAAGGGGCTCAGAGGTGCAACCACCGATGGAAAGTCACACTGGGGCAAAAAAAAAAAAAAAGAATTTGCATTTGGAGAATAACAGTGACCATGGCATAGTAAAATTGAGGAGAAGATGAGATTGTAAAGTCATTGCTAACAGATAAATTATTAAGGACAATGAATATTATTCTAAACGATATTGACTGTGTCCTGAAGACAAGGGGGAATCCATGAAAGGCTTTTTTTTGGGATTTAAATATTTTTATATTTTTATTTTTTAATAGTTTATTGTCAAATTGGTTCCCATACAACACCCAGTGCTCTTCCCCACAAGTGCCCTCCTCCACCACCATCACCTCTTCCCGCCCCTCCCCCCCCCGCCTTCAACCCTCGGTTCATTTTCAGTATTCAATAGTCTCTCAGGTTTTGTGTCCCTCTCCCTCTCCAACTGTCTTTCCCTCTTCCCCTCCCCCTGGTCCTCTGTTAGATTTCTCCTGTTCTCCTGTTAGACCTATTAATGCAAACATATGATGTCTGTCCTTCTCTGCCTGACTTATTTCGCTTAGCATGACACCCTCGAGGTCCATCCACTTTGCTACAAATGGCTATATTTCATTCTTTCTCTTTGCCATGTAATACTCCAATGTGTATATGTACCACATCTTCTTGATCCACTCATCAGGTGATGGACATTTAGGCTCTTTCCATGATTTGGCTATTGTTGACAGTGCTGCTGTGAACATTGGGGTACATGTGTCCCTATGCATCAGCACTTCTGTATCCCTTGGGTAAATCCCCAGCAGTGCTATTGCCGGGTCATAGGGGAGTTCTATGGATAGTTTTTTGAGGAACCTCCACACTGTTTTCCAGAGTGGTTGCACCAATTAGGGGTGTCCACTCTCATCACTGTTGTTTAACATAGTGCTGGAAGTCCTAGCATCAGCAATCAGACAACAAAAGAAAATAAAAGACATCAGAATCAACAAGGAAGAAGTCAAACTTTCACTTTTCACAGATAACATGAATATCTACATGGAAAACCCGATCGACTCCACCAAGAGCCTTCTAGAACTGATCAATGAATTCAGTAAAGTTGCAGGGTGCAAAATCAGTTGCATTCCTATACACCAATAATGAAGCAGCGGAAAGAGAAATCAAGAAATTGATCCCATTTACAATTGCATGAAAAACCATAAAATACCTAGGAGTAAACCTAACCAAGGATGTAAAAGACCTATATGATGAAAACTATAGAAAACTTATGAAAGAGATTGAAGAGGACACCAAGAAATGGAAAAACATTCCCTGTTCATGGATCGGAAGAATAAACATTGTGAAAATGTCATTACTACCCAAAGCAATCTACACATTCAATGCAATCCCC
>PISW01012893.1:0-29520 GCA_004023785.1 Mungos mungo | reverse complement strand
GCCACCACAATTTTCCCTTCCTTCACTTCCTCCGCCTCCTTCTCCCTCTCCTGTTTACACTCCCCAAATACACACAGGCTGTTATCATGGGTCCTGAGTCATCCCACACACACAGCCTGCCCCAGCCTCCCTGCCCCCAGCTGGCCACAGGGCCCGCCCCACAGAGCCCCCCGCCGCCCCAGGCTAATGGGAGCCAGATGGCCTCTTGGTGACTCAGCCACTGGCCTGTGGGAACCCAGGCGTCCTGCCTTCCCATGCCCCCATACCCGACTCCTGCTCCCCCAGTAGACACACACACACAAGGCGTCAGCTGTTGGCAGGGGGCACAGGCCACGGGTCAGAGAGAGAGGGCCTGGGGACCCCTCACTGCTTTGAGCCAGAATGGGGACACCCTGTTAACAGCCAGGCCCGAAGACACTCAAAACCACCTCAGGCATGTGGCCCAGAGTAAGGGGGAGACCCCCAAGGCCTCCGGGGACCACAGCTCTTGACCCCTGGGCCTCAGCTCTACCCTCTGGGTCAGCCAGAACTAGAGTCAGACACAGACAGAAAGTGAGAGCTGGACTAGAGGCCGAGGGCCATTCACACGGAGAGACCATTAAACGAGGAACTTCGGTCATGGAGCGGTGCTAGCCTATTCCAGGCCTCACGGGCCCGATGCCCCATGGAGTCCTCCAAGCAGCCCCGCGAACCAGAGACCAGGCTCCATTTCTCAGGTGAGGGGAGGAGGCCAGGGGGGAGATGGTACTGGCTCGAGGCTGCGCGGCCACCAAAGAAAAACCAGGTCTAGAACCTCACAGGTCTTAGAGACCATTCTAGCCTGTGTGTCAGCTGTCAGGGCCACTGGGAGCGGACAGACGCACAGACTTCCTCAGAAAGGCCAAGAAGAGACGGCTGTCGAGGGTGATGCCAGCAGCTAACACTCTGAGGCCCTCCCCACGTGCTCGGCACCATCCTGCTCACGGGCTTGGAATCGTCTGGATGGTGTTTTAGGCAGCACCTGGACCAGAACCATCGCGGCGGTCCTACTCCACACGTCCTGCCAGTATTGACGCCCCGGATCCCAGAGTAGCCTCCCCCCCCATCGGCTGGCCGGCCAGACTCGCCCTCCGAGGACCTGAGGATGGAAGATGTTAGTCCCTCAGGTGTGCATGTGCATCCAGAGAACTTTCTAACCCAGGGAGCAGCCCCGAGTGAGGTGTGGATTTCCATCAGTCGGTCGTTTGATCGTCAGCGCTGTTTGTGATATGCCTCGCCGCACACGGATTTGTTATATAATAAAAAGCGATGAGAGACGACAGCAGTTGAGTCAGAATTCGGGTTAGTCAGATGGTGGAGGCGGGAGCGTCTGCAGCTGAGACAGAGGTGGGGCCAGTCAGGAGAGACTGCCGGAGACACACCCCCGACACAGCCCCCGCAGCTGCGACTGGACCCTGAGGAGCCAGGGGTGACTGTCCCTCCGCCCCCCAGGCCTGGGTCCACACAGGCGGAGAGGCTGAGTCAGGGAGGGAGAGCCCCTCCGTGGGCATCCGGCCCCCACCCCCGTCGTCTCCTGTCTGTCCTGGCCGGGCTGTCCCGGCTGCCGCCCGCACCCCCGTCTGACCCCTCTGTGTGTCCTGCTCTCTCATCCTGTCCCTCCCACCGCCACCCCTCTCTCCCTTCTCTCTCCTCTTTTGCCTCTGGCCGCCGGAATCTCCCATCACTTCCCACCTCCCTTGTCAGCCCTCTGCTCTTCCCCCATTAGCCCTACCCCGGGCCTCTGCCACCCCTCCCACCTCCCTCCTGCTCATCCCTCCACACGAGGCCCTGAGCCTGTGTGACCATTCCTGTGTCTTCGTCCAGAGTCTCCACCCCCAAGTCCCCCTCTCCCTGTGGTCCCTGGCTTGCCCCTTCACCCCATCCGCTGGCCCCACTTCTCTGTCTCCCAGACCCTGGGAAGCTCAGTGGGGATGTCCAGGTCAGAGGGAGCCCAGGCTGAGGGGTCGCCGCTGCACCCTCATCCAGAAAGGGGGCAGGAGGGGGCGGCGAGGTTGTGGCCTGTCTGGCCAGAAGGAAATGTCTGCGCTGTGGCCTGGTCACCCCCGCCCCCAGGACCTGCCGCGCTGCCACCACCCCCGCCCCCGGGCCGGGGCAGAGTAAACACAGCCGCCGGCAGCCGGGATATTTATACCAAGGTCTGGGCGCGGGTCCAGTGCCCACCACAGCCCCTGCCCTGCCCACCCGCCGCAGCCAGCCCCGAGCCAGCGTGGCACCAGCCGGCAAGGGGACACACCGCAGACGCAGCCTCCACTCTTCGCAGAGGCCACTGGGCGTGTCGCTCGGGATGCCGGCAGCTTCCCTGGGGACACACGGTGCCCGCCCCAGCCCTGGAAACACCAGCACAAAACGCAGCCCCGCAGGACACCCTGCCAGCGCGCTGAGACTCCAAAGGCCTTGAACCCGCTGCAAAATAGAGACCCACATGACAGCTCCCACACTAAAGCCGCCAGCCCACGGTCAGGAGACAGAATGCAAACACCACCTGCTCCCAGGGCCCACGACACGGCTCCCTGCATGGACACACATTCACACCAGCACACGGGGAGGACGACAGCAAGCGTGCTGGGGACACACCCACAGGCACAGCGCACTCCCGATACCAGCCCTGCACACACGGATCGCAAACATCGGACACACACACAACACACGCACCGGAAACACAGCTCCCCAGGCAAACACAAAGCACAACCTCTCCCGGAAACACACACACACACGCACACACACACACTGAACATCCACATTTCAAGTCAGACTTACTGAAGAATGCACAAACCTACACCCAGCGAACAACAGCAAAGACCCGCAGCACACCCGCGGAACCCACCCCCTCACGCACAGACCGCGGTCCCACCACGGAGCCTCGCTTGTAAACAGAAACACAAAACTCAAAACTCGGACGCACACACTAGAAGCGCAGTACAGGCAGACACGCTGAGGGGACACGTGCTGGGAACACCCGCTTTGGCAGTACCTGTGCACACCCAGCACAGCCAGCGGGCACCCCCTGGTGCGTCAGAAACCCCCATGCTGGACACACAAAATCCACATCACACACACACACACACACACACACACATAAAGGGGTTCTGAACACGTTCAAATTTACATTCGAAATACCCTAAAGCTACCATCGCTCGCGGGGAAGGGGCTTTCTCTTTCATACTCTCTCCCCCTCCTCTCCCTTCCCCGCTCCCTCCGGCTGACCCAGCCCCCAGACCTGTCTGGGGGAGGGGGCAGGAAGGCCTGAGCTGGCCTCCCCTGCCCTGCTTCCTGCCCCGTGGGGGCCGGACGGGAAGCTGGGGCTCCAGCCGGAACCCAGGCTCCCCCCCACGACTTCCCTCCCCTCCCGGGCTGCCCGCACAGGAGTGGGGGAGGGAAGGGGGGAGCCCCCGGATCCCCGGTCCTCCCCCTGCGTTTGGCGGGATGCGGGGTGCGGGACAGGCTTGTCCCCACGGGGTCTGATGCCCCCGCCCCCGTGCGGGGCAGGGGCCTCCCGCAGGCGGCCCAGGAAGGTGCTGAGCCTGCAAGTTTCCCTTCCTGGGCGGCCTCCGAGCCAGCTCAGCCCGGCGGGCAGGTGGGCGGGGTGTGCCACGAGGGCGTGGCAAGGGCTCCGGCGACCGCGGGAGTGTGAGGCCCGGGTGTGCAGCCAGGACTTGCCCTCGGCCCGGGCACGGGCTGGGCGTGCGAGGGCCGCGACCCTGGGGGTGTGTCTGGGTGTGTGGGACTCGCTCCGTCTGGGCCCCGGGGTGTGACAGCGTGTCTGGGTCTGACGGGGCAGGGCCTGGTGGGACTCCCCAGGCCGGAGCATGTGGGGCCCGGAGACGTCAGACTGAGTGGGCAGGACCCGCCTGCCCTCTGCGATCGTGAAGTGTGTTTCCGTGTGTGGTGTGTGTGTCTGGGTGGGACCCTGACCTGTCAGGTTGTGTGCGGTGCATTGTGACCCCAGGGGTTAGGATGTTTGTGTTAACTTTTGGTGGATCCCAAGCAGGAGTCTCCATTTGTTTCCTGATGGGGCTCTGATGCTGGGAGGTGTGTGTGTCTGCGCGGGGCACGGCCTCTGAGTGTATCTGGTGCGTGGCGGTCGGTCCGTGACCTTTCAGAATGTGTTTGTGCCCCTGCGTTTTGCTGTGTCCCAGGGAGGCTCCAAGGCGGGGCTGTGCCGCGGGGATGGGGCTTTCACTGCCGCCAGGTGTCAGGAGTTGTGTATCCACAGTGTAGCTCCGGAAGCTGCATGTGTTTGGGAGACGGAGGGACCCGGTCCAGAGTTGCGACTCTGCTGTGAACGTGGACACGTGTGTGTAGCTGTGCTGCATTTTCATGGGGCTGCGGTGACCACAGTCTGTGTCACTGTGTCCTTGCAAGTGTCCCCACACACGAGGCTGGTGAACATGGCAGTTATGTCCTTACAGAGTGAACCCCACCTAGGCAATCACTGGGCCAAGGAGCAGGACGGGCGGCCCTGGGAAGGGCAGGAGAGAGTCAGGGGGAACTGAAACCTGGGAGGAAGAGGGGCCAGTGCGGGGCTGAGAAAGAGGAAGCAGGAGACAATTCACAGGCAAGACTACAGCAGATGGAGGGCCGCCCTGGCTCAGGGCACTGTCATTTCGCACTTGGACAAATGGTCTCCCCGCAGCCCCTGTGCCCCCATTCAGTCTACTCAACCATCAGCCAGAGGGACCCTCTGAGCACCTAAGTCCAATCACACTCCTCCATTGGGAGCCCCAAGTGCAAGTTCTCCTGGGTCCCCCCACCCCCCCAGGCCTGAAGGGCCTGGAAAGCAGAAAGCAGTAGCAGTGCAGAGGTTATGTGCCTAGAGCCTCAACTCCAGCTGTCTGGATTCGAATCCCAGCTCTGCCACGTGCTAGCTGTGTGACCTTAACAACTGAACTGAACCTCTCTGTGCCTCTGCCCTGGCATTCCCATCTGTAGAGTGGGGAGCAGAGGGTCCCTAGAGCAGGAACTGGCAAACTTTTTCTATGAAGGGCTGGAGTAACTATTTGTGACTCTGCATACAGTTTTACTCAGCGGTGCCCCAGCAGCACTGAAACAGCCCTAGGTGATGCTCCAATAAAACTTTATTTACAGACACAGGCAAGTGGGTCAGATTGGCCTGCAGGCAGCCGTTTGCCAACCCCTGCTCTGCTGGGCTGTGGGGAGGATGCCAGAGCTCGTACGCCATACCTGGCCCCGGGAATATCAGTACTGTCTGGCCTGTGAGTATTAATGACCTGACTCAGCTCCCAACACCCTTCCCCTATCCCTCTCCCTTCCAACCACATTGGCCTTTCCTCCCAATGTCGCTCACTCCAAGTTCATCCTCAAGGCCAGGCTGTGCCTAGGTCTTCCTACCAGGAACACTCTTCCCAGGTGCTCCCCCCAGACTACGCTGTGGACTGCCTTCAAGTCCCAAATTCTACCTCCTCCGAGAAGCCCTCCCTCCTCCCCTAAACCATCTCTCACTCTGTCCTGCTTTCCTGTCTAAGTACCACTTCCCATATTTGTCTTCTCAGAAAGTAGTTCCTGGTGGGCAGGAACTAGTCCCTTAACCTCGCTAGGCTTTGGTTTCCTCACCTTTAAAGTGAGTATAAGTTATGAGCGGCACCTGGGTGGCTCAGTGGGTTAAGTTTCTGACTCTTAAATTTCGGCTCAGGTCAGAATCTCACAGTTCGTGAGTCCAGAGTGGAGCTCTGCACTGACACCTCGGAGCCTGCTTGGGAGTCTCTCTCTCTCTCTCTCTCTCTCTCTCTCTCTCTCTCTCTCTCTCAAAATAAACATGGAAAAAAATTGAGTTTTATCAGAGTCCCTGTATGTCACAGCTTTGTTGTGGTGATTAAATTAATTAATCAATATAAGGCACTTAGATTGGGGCACAGGGTGCTCAATAAATAAATCTAACTAGTGTTCTCGGGGAGTACTTAGAACATAAGTGCTCAGTAGACGTTTGTGAGAGGAAACGAAGGTAGACGGAACGGGAATCCAGGAACGTCGGGAATGTCGGGAGGGAGACCCCATTCGAGGACCCAACCACACACACAGAGACCCCAGTCTTCTCTCCACCTTTAATTGACCCCAGCGGGGTCTGGGGTTCGGTGTCCTTAAATACAGCCCGGCGCAGCGGGCGGGGGCGGGGCCGGGCCTGCCGGGTGGGCGGGGCCTGCGGGGCAGGGCGGGGCCTCAGCTGCACTTGCAGGAGCGCACGATCATGTTGGACAGCTGCTCCACCTTGGGCTTGCGGCCCACGTAGTACACGATCGGCAGCGGCTCCAGGGCCTGTGGCACGCAGCAAGGAGCCGCCGACGCGCCCGGGTTGTGCTGGTTGTACAGGGCCAGGACCTGCGGGCGGGGTCAGGGTCGGGGGTCATGGGCGGTCCCATCCCGCCTGCCTCTCCCTCGGTCTTATCTCAGTCTGTTCCCAGTCTCCTGACTCTCTCCCTTTTCCTCTTGCCTTGTCTTCACAAAGTCTGTCTCGGTGGCAGTGTGTGGACTCCAGGCCTTTCTCTGTTCATCCTGCCTCTCTCGTTCCCTCTCCTTCCGTCGTCTCCCCGCCTCCTACACAGGGTCGGGTCACTCGGTCTCCGTGGGTCTTGCCATAGACCGTAGATCCGTCTCCCTCTGCCTCCCCTCTCTACCCGCTCAGAGCCTGTCTCCTCCCATCTCTGTACCATCCTCTCTGATCTCCCGGTCTCTCTCTACTTCTCTCTCATCTGGCTAAGTCCTCTGTGATTTTACCTCTTTGTCTCCCTCCGCTCCCTGGGCCCCTGCTCCCTCCAGCCCACCTCCCCGCCTGTGGCCAGACGCACCTTGCTGTACTGCGTGTCCAGGCTCCAGATGTAGGGACAGGGCCCCAGGCAGAAGTTGGCGTGGTAGCCCTTGGGCTCGTGGATCCACTTCCAGCCCAGATCCTTGCGGAAGTCAATATAGAGCTGCCGGACGCAGCAGTTCTTCTCCGTGGAGCTGCGGGGTGGGGGGAGGGGGCCGGGTCAGAGGGCGCATGGCTGCTGCGAGGGCAGCTACCCCCAGGGGGCGCACCCTGGTTGCCCCCAGCACAGCCCCGATTTCGGTCTGATAAACAGCAACAATAACAGTAACAGCAATGATAATCACTAACACTGATAAAGCGCTCCCTTTGGTCAAGCCCCGTGCCAAGGGCATCATACTAAACATCATCTCACGCAAGGCTCCGGACAAGCCTGTAAGAAAGTCAAATGACCGTGCGCCCGCCCCAGGTTCTATGTGTCCGGCAAATATGTGTTGAACCAGGACCAACTGCCTGGCTGGAATCTACTGGGGGCTCAGTACAAATGAAACAGACAGGAATCCCTGCCTTCTGGGGCCACATCCTAGAGAATGTCATGTCGAATCTCTGTTCCGAACATGGCTCAAACATGGCCCCGTGTCTCTTGGGGCAATGCCCAAGCCCTCACCAGGAAGCCCCAAGGCAGCTCCTCGTCAGCTGATCTCAACTCCCTCCCCGCTCTCCCTAACTCCAGACACTGGAGCATCCTCCCTGTTCTTCAAATACAGTCCTGCCTCAGGACCTTTGCACTCACTCACCCCTCCCTCCTGGCTTGCTATTCCCACAGCTACCCACTCTGGTTCGTTTCTTCAGTTCATTGAAATGTATGCTCAGGTGCCCCTTACGCAGAGAGCCTTAACTCCTAGAACGCTGCCTGACACGTCGCATATAGTCAATAAATACCAGTTAAACAAAATCAATATCCTTTTCTCAGAGCATCCTTTCTGGACCAGCCTACCCAAAGTACTCATCCAAACGATCTTTTTATCTACAAAAAGCTTTTATCTACAAAAAGCAATTTTCCGTAACAGGAGAAAAATTTAACCAGAATAGGAAAAAGAGTCCCCAATATCTATTTTTTTCTTTCCTCTTCCTGATTTATTTTCCTTTTTTTTTAACTGTTTATTTATTTTGGGGGGGGAGGGTGGGGCAAAGAGAGGGAGAGAAAGAATCCCAAGCAGCCTCTGTGCTGTCAGTGTAGAGCCCAACCTGGCACTTGATCCCACGTACCATGAGATCATGACTTGAGCTGAAATCAAGAGTCAGATGCTTAGGGGTGCCTGGGTGGCTCAGTCGGTTAAGCATCTGGCCTCGGCTCAGGTCACGATCTCATGGTTCGTGGGTTCGAGCCCCACTTCAGTCTCTGTGCTGACAGCTCAGAGCCTGGAGCCTGCTTCAGATTCTGTATCTCTCTCTCTCTCTGACCCTCCCCGGCTCACACTGTCTCTCTCTGACTTTCAAAAATAAATTAAAAAAAAATTGGATAAACAAGAGTCAGATGCTTAATCAACTGAGCCACCCAGGTGCCCGATTTATTTTCCTTCTAAAACTTATTGCCACCTGGTGCGCCTGGTTGGCTTAGTCAGTAGAGCATGTGAGTCTTGATCTCTAGGTTGTGAGTTCGAGCCTCACATATATAATATATATCTTCTATATTATTTATTTTGAGAGAGAGCACAAGTCGAGGAGGGGCAGAGAGAGAAGGAAGAGAGAGAAGCAGGCTCCATGCCATCAGTGCAGAGCCCAAAGCAGGGTTCGAATCCACGAGGTCATGACCTGAGCTGAAATCAAGAATCAGACACTCAGCCTACTGAGCCACCCAGGCGCCCTTAAAAAGCATGTTGGAGGGGCGCCTGGGTGGCTCAGTCAGTTAAGCATCTGGCTTTGGCTCAGGTCATGATCTCGTGGTTTGTGGGTTCGAGTCCCACATCAGGCTCTGAGCTGACAGCTAGCTCAGAGCCTGGAACCTGTTCCAGATTCTGTGTCTCCCTCTCTCCCTGCGCGTGCTGTCTCTCTCTCTGTCTCTCAAAAATAAATTAAAAAAAAAAAAACAGAAACAAATTTTTTTTAAAAAAGCACACTGGAGAACAGTGATGTATATTTTACTGCCCCAGACTCAACATCCCTGTCCCATGCTCAGAAGCAAAAGCCAGTCTCCCCTGCCTCCCTCCCAGCCGGGGCCCAGGCTCCTGCTTGTCTAGAAAGAACCGGGGCATTTTATGTGCTGGCCTCTGGGGCCGTGGCTGAGCTGGGCAAGGACTCTGGCTAAAAGGCTTGATTCACGGGCAGCACGAACACTTTATATTCCAGGTTCGTATCATATGAAAGAGATACTATTCAAAGCTACAGGTAGACTATGATCCAAATTCTGTTTTGCATAAATGGACTAGAAGGAAATATATTCAAGTGCTGATTTTTTTTACACGCAGTAGTGTGATGGGTGATATCTCTCTGTATTTTCCAAATACTTGACAGTGGGTATGTGTTACTTTTCAAATAAGAAAGAGAGGAAGGAAGAAGGAAGGGAGGGAGGGAGGGAGGGAGGAAGGGAAGAAATGAGGAGGGAAAGGAAGGAAAGGAAGGAAGGAAGGAGGGGGGGTGGGAGGGAGGAATATAGAGCGCCCTCTCCACACCTCCCCTCAGAAAAATACTCTGCAATTTGGGCAAAATAAAAAATATATGGATGTATATAAGTGTTTCAAACAGACAGTGTCTCTGGAGAGAGACACAGGTGTGATGACAGTGACTGCCTCCTCTTCAGAGGGGGTTCGGGTCCGAGCCAGAGGGTCTCGGAGTTGTCCTTCTAGGTTTGGGCCATGTGCGCGTACTCACCTATCCAAAAAGTAATCAACAGAGAATTAACCGACCTCAAAACCCTACGAGGCAGACCTTACTGTTCTTCCCATTTGGAGGATGAAGGCACCGAGCCTCAGAGAGGGAAGGGCCGCCTGCTCACATGCAGCGTGTAAGTGGTGGAGCTTGGGGCCAGGTTCACGGCCAAGGCTGTGCCTCCCTGGGGAGCCTGAGGCCTCATCTGTCCTGCGCAGCCATATCAGCTCAAGCAGAGCAGGAAGAGGCCGTGATCCAGCATTTCCAGGGGCAAGACAGAGGCCTCTCCTAAAGCCACAGAGAGGGGAGCCAGGATTCTGAGATCCTCCCCAGTCTGGTTGGGCCTCAGTTTCCCCATCCGTCCAGAGACACAGGAAATGTTAGATCAAATAAGGGGTTGTTCAGGGACAAGGAGGTATCAGGAAGTCCATGTGTGGGTTCAGGGAGGGTCCTGAGCTCCTGAACCCCCAGGCACATATGTGTGCATTTACAGACATATTTCTGGGGAACTGTCCTGGCTTTCGGCTTCTCAAGGGTGTCCTAAACTCACAGAAGGGAAAGAACCCCCTGTCGAGAATAGTCTTTTATTCCCGGTTCAACCCTGGCTTGGGGGTTGGAGGTCCTAAGATTGGAATAGTCCGTGACCCTGATTACCCACCTGGGACATCCTTCCTGTGGGGTCCCCAGAGCAGCAGAAGCGCCATCTGAGAACTTGTGGGGAATGTAAATTCTCCGGCCCCACCAAAGACCTACTGAGTCAGAAACTGGGGGGCGTGGGGTGGGGCTGGGCTGGAGGACAGGAGGTCATATTTAACAAGCCTCCGGGTGACTTTGAGGCACTTTTTTTTCCTGTTTTTTATTTTATTTTTATTTTTTTGAGAGATAGAGACAGCACGAGCAGGGGAGGGTCAGAGAGAGGGAGACACAGAATCTGACACAGGTTCCAGGCTCTGAGCTAGCTGTCAGCACAGAGCCCGACGCGGGGCTCGGACCCACGAACCACGAGACCATGACCTGAGCGGAAGTTGGACACTTACCTGACTGAGCCACCCAGGCGCCCTTTTGTGGCATTCTTTAACCCATTTGTTCAGTACAAGTTCAAGGCCTCTTGCAAAGCATTTTTTTTTTAAGTAAGCTCTCCACCTAACATGGGACTTGAACTCATGACCCTGAGATCAAGACTCTCATGCACTACCGACTGAGCCACCTAGGCGCCCCTCTTGCAAAGCTCTTACAAATGGGTAAAAGAAACCCACTTGGGGCCCCAGGACAGACTGGAGGGCCTCACACTGGATGTTGGGGAAGAGTTCAGGGAGGCAAACTTCCACAATCTCATGTCACGGCCAAGTTCACTGCATCTCTGCCCCTACCCACTTCCTCTCCTCCACCGGATGATTTCAAGACACATGCCACCCACCATGTCATTTCATCCATAAATATTTCCACATGTATCTCCAAGAAAGTCAGGTACCATATAAGAAAAATTCTCAATTATTGCTTGATATCATCAAATCTCTAATCAGGGTTCACATTTCCCCAATGGTCTTATAAACATCTTTTTGTTTTTACTAATCTGCATGAATCAAGATCCAGAGAAGGGCTACACAGTGCAATTACTTGTTATGTATCTTAATATTCTTTTAGAAATCTACAGAACTCTCTCTCTACCTCCCTGCTCTGCGTTGTATTTGTTGAAAAAAGTGGGTCAGATTTCCCACAATCTAATCATTGCTGACTGCAAGCTCCTGGTGTTCTTTAACACGTTCCTCTGTCCCTGTGTTTCCAGAAAATTGGTAGTTGGAGCTACTGTTTTGCTCAGCTGCAGGTTCAATTTTTTTTTTACATTTATTTATTTTTGAGAAATAGAGTGAGACAGAGCGTGAGCAGGGAGGGGCAGACAGAGAAGGAGACACAGAATCGGAAGCAGGCTCCAGGCTCTGAGCTGTCAGCACAGAGCCCAAAGTGGGGCTCGATCCCACGAACAGTGAGATCATGACCTGAGCTGAAGTTGGAAGCTTAACCGACTGAGCCACCTAGGCGCCCCTCCAGGTTCCATTTTTGGCACAACTTAGGTCACACAGTGTCCCTTCCTGTGGAGGCTCCCAAGGCTGGCTGCCTCCTTTTGTATTCTTTTTTTTTTTAATGTTTTATTTATTTTTGATACAAAGAGAGACAGAGCATGAGAGGGGGGAGGGGCAGAGAGAGAAGGAGACACAGAACCGAAAGCAGGCTCCAGGCTCCGAGCTAGCTGTCAGCACAGAGCCTGACGCGGGGCTCGAACCCACGAACGTGAGATCTGACCTGAGCCGAAGCCGGAGGCTTAACCGACTGAGCCACCCAGGCGCCCCTCCTTTTGTATTCTTATTAATAACATTAATAACGTTCATTCATTCATGGGATTGCTGGGCTAAGGCTGTGCCAGTGCTAGGTTTGGAAGCAGAGCTGAACTTTCCAGAAGGGGAACAGCATGTAACAAAGCCCAGAGGTACCTCATCCCAAAATTGAGCAGGTGGGGGACAAAGATCAGATTATCATCGAATTCTCCAACATCTAACTCTGAATTTCAACATGCTAAGTAATCCAACTTTTCAACTTTCTTAGATTGTAATACTCCAACATCTCAATTCCCACACTTCAATGGCATTTCCAGCTTGCTAGAATTCCCGTAATTCCAACTCTCCGGGATCTTGCCATTCGGGAATTCTGACATCTCAACATCGGTACAACATTCCCCAACCCTGAGCTCATCACTCAAGAGGTCCAAGCTGCCACCTCCGAAGATCCCAGCTTCCCAAGAGTCTAGCATCCCAACACTGGCTCGGATACCAATAATCTGGCTTTCTCCAACCCCAGTATTTGTAGAGGTTAGCTGTTATTGTTTCTGTTATATGGGAGAGAGTGAGGTGGGTGGGGGAAGGGCAGCGGGAGGGGGAGAGAGACAGAGAGAGACAGAGAGAATCTCAAGCAGACTCCATGCTCAGGATGGAACCCAGCACGGGACTCGATCCCAGAACCCTGGCATCATGACCTGAGCTGAAATCAAGAGTCATATGTTAAACGGACTGAGCCACCCGGGCAATCCAGTTTTTGTTTTGTTCTGTTTTTTGTTTTTAAGTTGGCTTCGTGCCCAGCACGGAGTCCAATGCGGAACTTGAACTCATGACCCTGAGGTCAAGACCTGAGCTGAGATCACGAGTTGGCTGCTTAAGCGACCAGCCACCCAGGTGCCCCACAAATGCTAGTATTTTAACAATGGCCTCCACCATTCTGGGCCCAATATTCAAGGTCTCTGGTCTGCCAACACTGGAGACTCCAATCTGTCAATGATACAGGAATCCGATGCTGAATTCCCAAATTCTAGGATCCCAACATTCCTGGAGTCCAACATTCTCAGATTCCCATCATGAGCACTGAATTCTATGTCCTAGGAGCCCAACATTGTAGAACCCCAGCCTGCCAACATGGAACCTGTGATGCTTGGGTCCCTCATTCGACACACCAACATACCCACAAGAAACCGAGCTGAGCTCAACATCCTAGGACTCCACATCCCAGCGTCCTAGAACTTGGAGCCCATCCTCTGAGCCCTCCAGGCTGAAGCAGGTGTCAGCTTGCACGTAGTACCAGCCAGGTGCCCAACCTGACCCTCACCTGGTCGGCACATGGCTATCACGCCACCAGCCAAGAATGACCCGGTCAAGGGAGGAAAGTTCACCTGAAGCAGTAGTTGGTGTCCAGGGCCCGGCGGTGTCGCGAGCTGTGCAGGTGCTGGGCCCTCTCCAGTGGGGTGGCCATAAGGAGCAGAAAGGGCCGGTTCATGCCATGAATGGTGGCCAGGTCACCTCGGCGGCTGGAACTGAACCCTGCTTTGGTTTGGAGTTGTAGGGTGCGGGGAAAGACACAGACACACACTCTCAGGTGGACGAAGCAGGCCAAGGGGCATGGGACGGAGGACACATGTGCACACGCACACGCGGGGGCGGGGCCGGGAGATGAGGCTCACCGTTGATGTCCACTTGCAGTGTGTTATCTTTGCTGTCACAGGAACAGTGGGCACTGAGGCGAAAGCCCTCTACTTCCCCTGTGGGAGTTGGGAGTGGGAAGCCAGCGTGAGGTGCGGTTCAGCCCCCCTGCCCCCACCACGGGCGGAGCAAACCCTGGTGGAGGGGGTTGGGCCTTCCGCCTATCTCTTCCCCTGCCTGCCCGCTCCCTGCACCCTCCTGCTCCAGCTCTTGGTCCTGCTTCCTCCTCGTTCTCCTGCTTCAGGTCTCAGCTCAAATGCTGCCTCCTCAAGGAGGCCCTCCTGGACGCAGGCCCCTCCCCCATCGTGATATCACTTTATTTTCTCCATAGCACTCAACCCTCCCTGACATTTGTATTTGGCTATTTATTTCCCTCATTGTGCTCAGTGGAAAGCAGGATCCATGGGGACGGAGATTCCTGTTTTCTTGCTCCCCGCTGGGCCAAGTCCACAGTCAGGAAAACAAACATCTACTGAGGGCATGCCAAGTGCCTGGCCCTGTTCTAAACTCTCTGTGAGCATTATCTCTTCTGGTCCTCGCCAGAGGTCCCCATTTAACGGGCATGAAAGCCAAGGCCCACACTGGGGAGATGATGGGCCCCGAGGGGGAAAGGTAGGGTTGGGGTGCAAACCCACAGGACAGCTGTGGGAGAAGGGCTTCTTGAACGAATGAGTGAAGTATTTTCTAAGCTCCTACTAGGTGCTGGGCCCTGTGCAGGGTGCTCTAGACTCCTCAGTGACCGAGACTCCAGCGTCCAGCAGCCCCCAGACGCTCCTGCCAGGCCCCACCTGATCCGTAACCCCCACCTTTCAACACCTGGCCGACCACCACTTATCCCCTAAGTCTCTGTACTATCACCTTCCCTCAGGAAGCCCTCCCGGACCCTCTAGGATGGGTCCTGCCAGCACTCAGGGCCTCCCTACCCCTCTACTGCTCCTTCGGGTTATCACTGCTGCTTACGGCCAGACCTTCTAGATGTCCAGAGGTGGCTGTGGGCCCCATGAAGGGAGCATGGAGAAGTTGTCTTAATTACCACTGTGCCCCCAGCATCACCCCACACAGGGAGGGGCTCAGAGCAGGGACCTACTGGCATTTGTTGAGGGGAGGCAGGAACACAAGGGAGACTGGGAAGGGGGACGTGGGCGCGGTGGACTCCGGTCAGACACAGTCCTCTTAACAGGCAGACCAGACATGTCAGGCTCTCCCTGGACTCAGGGTGTGCCTCAAACACTCTTGCCCCTCCTTCTTTCCCAGCCGGGTTCCACTCAACCCTCAAATTATCATATCCCCTCCTCCAGGAAGCCCTCCCTGACCCCAGGCTGGGTCAGGCATCTCCTCTGGGCTCCCTATTCCAGCCCTCCCCAATCTAGGTCATTACCATCCAGTTCTCAGGTCTTTCCCCACTTCCCCCACCCCAAAAATAGACCATGGGCAAGGGTGAGGCCATTTGGGTCACTACTGTGACCCCAGCATCACCTGGTACAGGGCAGGTGCTCAGGAAATGGATTAAGCATGAATCAGTCAGGTCTGAGGGTCTAGGAGGAAGGCCAGGTCTTGGCTGGGACATGGGGTCCCAGCTGCTAGGCAGGACAAACAACGGGGTCCATCTCATTGCAAAATAGGGGCGGGGCAAAGAAGCGGTCCTTACCTCCATGGCTCAGCCACTGCCGCACCACTCCAGTGACATCAAAGGACAGCCATTCCGGCGTGTCGCTGGGCGCCAGCAGCCGGTTGCTGAGGTAGCGCCAGGAATCATTGCTGTATTTCTGGGGGGAGATGAGTTGGGGACAGACAGTGGGTTAGATGCTGCTCCACACCCCCAAATACACTGACTGCACCCTCCACTCCTGCTCCACCAGACAGGCCTCCAGAGAGTCGCTCAGACAGTCCCCTCCCAGACACCCACGCTGTGGGGCCCTGCAGGAACAACCCCCCACCAGGCACAGCCCTGGAAGGAGAGGAGACAGCCCCAGGCTGGGGGTCAAGGCACCTGGACAGCTCAGGCCTCTGCCCCGAGTCCCTGCGGGGCCCCTCCCCAGCCTGAGTTCCCTCACTGGTGAAATGCCAGGCCCCTTTCAGCTCGGGCAGCCCACCACACTAAGATCCCCCTCGGACATCCTGGGGTCCCCTGAGCATACAATTCTGCAAGTGTGACCCCTTGAATTCTGAGAGTCTGTAACTTTCTAGAGGCTTATGTTAGAAGTCATTCCATAGGGGCGCCTTGGTGGCTCAGTCGGTTAAGCGGCTGGCTTCGGCTCAGGTCATGATCTCACAGTTCGTGGGTTCGGGCCCTGCGTCGGGCTCTGTGCTGACAGCTAGCTCAGAGCCTGGAAACTGTGTCAGATTCTGTGTCTCCCACTCTCTGACCCTCCCCTGCTCGCACTATCTCTGTCTCTCAAAAATAAATAAAAATCATTTAAAAAAAATTTTTAAAAAAGAGATTATCCAAGCGTATTAAAAAAAAAAAAAGTCATTCCATAAATCCGGTGCTCGGTAGGCACCCCAAGAATGGCCCTTTCAATGAACCTGATAACTTCTAGGAGACTGATGTTCTAGACACCCAGGAATCTGACACTCCCAAATCCAGATGCTGCAGAGGTCTGACACCCGCGTGCAGTGACACACAGAACACTCCAGGCACTGGCACCATGAAGCTGAATTCTCCAGACTTCCAAGAAATTGAGCACAGACAAACTTCCTATGCTGTAAGAGTCTACCACCTACCATTAAACCCAAAGTCCCACATGACATTGACTCTAGGTCGCATAATCTTCTAAAGACTCCAGCCCTTCTAGAAGCCCCAGTCTCCGGGAGACACTAACTCTTCGAGAACGGAACTATCCAAGGGAAGTGTCTACGACGCTGGAAGTGTCCTTTATCTGTGGCATCCAAATTAGCAGCCACTACCCACACACGACTACGGAGCACTTGAAATATGGCCGGTGAGACTGACGGGTTGAATTTTTTCTCTTAGTCAACTTAAGTGGCCATGTGTGGCTAGTGGCTACCATACTGGACAGAATGGTTGGAGAGCCTGCAACCTTTCGAGATTCTGGCCTCCTAACTGTTTAGTATCCTAGGGTGCTACGAGCCTGAAATTCCAAAGGGCCCCATGACTCCATAGCCTGTGCACCCCCATCCTTCCGAGTCTGTGGGGCCCAGTGCAGCCCACCTCTGGGCTCTGGACCCCTAGCCCCCACCTGATACAGCTCTACGTGCTGCTCCGCTTTTAACTTGAGCCTCAGCAGACGCAACTCTGCCCGGGAGAGCAAGACGGGCTCGGGCACTGCTTCTCGGAGCTCCGATGTGTTAAAGAGCATATAGATGCTGTGTGGGGTACGCTGGACTTTCTCATAGATTTCTAGACGGGAGGAGCAGAGAGGAGGGATGTCAGGGGGGGTGGCAAGGGCGGAGGGAGCTGGCATACCCCAAGTCTCCGAGCATGGGCTCCCGGGGCTGACAACCCTGGGATGGAACCCGATTCCGACACTTTTTAACTGTGTGACCTTGGGCGAGTGGCTCTCCCTCTCTGGATTTGCTTCCCCTTCTGTAAAACGGGGTCTTAGCCACCCTTGTCTCCCATCATCTGTAAAGCGTCCACTCAGTACACAGCCTTAAGGGGGGCTGCTGTGCTTGTCCAGGCGCCCCCAGCACTTGAAGCCTCAGATGCAAATTGAAAGGCTAGCAGGAGCTGCCCTCCAGCTCTGTGACTTTGGGCAAGTCGCATTCCTCCCCAGAAAGTGACTTTCCGGCTATGCTCTGGGTAAGGACAATCCCAACAAGCTCTCTAACTGTCCACCAGGTTCTCCTCACTGAAGCACTGTGTGACTTTGGGCAAGTGAACTCCACTCTCGGTGTCAGATTCTCAACTGTAAAAGGAGGACGGAGGTCAGGCTGCAAGATTATATGCTGCCTCCCTCCTACTCTGACATTATTATTCCTGTTACTATTATGAATTGCTTCCTGCCTTCTCTCCCTCAGCTGGTTAGACAAGGCAAAGTTCATTGTAGGCAGGAATGGCTTTGGTGGAGGGAGGAAGAAAATCAGATAGAGTGCTTTCAGGGCACCTGGGTGGCTTAGTCAGTTAAGCGTCTGGCTTCAGCTCAGGTCATGATCTCACGGTTCGTGGGTTCGAGTCCCGCATCGGGCTCTGTGCTGACAGCTAGCTCAGAGCCTGGAGCCTGCTTTAGATTTTGTGTCACCCTCTCTCTCTGACCCTCCTCTGCTCAAACTGCCTCTTTCTCTCAAAAATAAATAATAAAATAAAATGAAAAAAAAAAAAGAAAGTGCTTTCTAGTCTAGGAAAGGTTTGGGATGAGCAGGCAGGCCATGACCTTGTATCGACTGGGGCACATCCTTTAAGGTCTCTGCAGCAGGGGTGCAGAAATAGTGCAGACAGTATCTGATGAGAAAGGAGAGGAAACTCCTTCCATGGGCCCCTACGCCAACTCCTCCCCACTCTAGCCACGCCGGACCGGGGCCCCCCACAAAGAAGCCCTATCTTGACCCAGGGGTTACTCAGCAAACCCCAAAGGAAGTGTAGTGCAGGGGCGGAGGAGGGGGGACGGGTGGAGACTGATAGGGAGAGAGAAAGGAAGGGCAGGAGACAGATACAGAGGAAGAAAAAGGAAGGTCAGAGGGAGAGATGGAGAGACAACAGCGACAGGGAGACTCTGAGGAGGAGGGCGAGGAGGAAAAAGAGGGGAGGAGACAGAAACAGAAAGACTCACGCATAGTATGCTGGAGAGGCACATGGGAAGGAGACATAGGGTTTGGGGGCGAGATGGAGCTCGGAGGGGAGAGGATTGAAGGTACCGGCGTTAGAGAAATCCTTACAACCAAGGTGAAACCACCACGGAAAAAGCGAGCCCGAAATGTGGGTGGGGAGGGGCGTCACCTGGCTGGAGCTGCAAACCAGGCGCACGCATGCGTGGCCAGCGACCCACAGGTGCACGCCCAAGACAGAAAGTGAAAACAGGGGGGCTGCCCCAAACCTCCGGGCCACGCGGGACACCTAGGTCCCCGCGTGGGCGCCGAGGGGCCGGGCCCAGCTGCAGCCCCGCCCCAGGCTGGGGTGAAGAGGGCGGGAGGCGCCGCCGCCGCGAGGGCGGGAGCCGACCTGCCCCGTCTCGCCCCAGGCTCCGCGCGCGATCCCCGCCCCCCGGGCAAGGAAAAGGAAGGGAGGGAGGGCGAGGCGGCCGGACGCTGGGGTTTCCCCAGCCTCCTGGAGAGGAACTGGGACTCTGGGGTCCAGACTCTCCTCGTTCGGCTCGGCGGGGTCCTCCTCCCCCTCCCCTCTTTCCGGGAGGGCAGGCTCCTCCCTCCGCGCGTGGCACCCACGTGGGGCTCCCTCGCCCGGACCCGCTCGGTTTTCTCACCCCGATCTTGCAGAGTCTCACCCACCCACCTCTCCCTCCAGGGCTCGACTCCTCACTCAGCCCACTTCCTCCCGTCCCGCGGCGTGGGGGGCTCGCTGCTCCCAGAACGGCACTGTTTCTGTCTCCCTCCACGTCCCCCTTTCTCATGCTTGTCTCCCCTCTCTCTAAGCCCCTTCCCACCACCCACTATTCTAGGTTTCCTGGGTGCTCGCTTCCTGCCCTGGGCTTCCTCCTCTCACGTCCGTATGCCAAATCCTTGGGGCACCTCGCGCGCATCCCCGGCGCCCCCCTGGAGTCTCCGCTGCTCTCCCGCTGCTACCCCCCCCCCCCCCCCAAGACCTCGGGTCTCCGTCTTCCCCGCATTTATCACCCTCCTCGCCGCCTCTCTGTGGGCCCTCCCCCAGTCCCGCGTGTTCTTCGCGCCGGCTGCAAGCGGATTCACTGTCCCCTTTCCGACACCTCCAGGGTTCGCTTCACTTCGTTTTTCTGTCCTTGAATTTTCTCGCCTCGTGCCCCTGAGCTCCGGGTCAGCTTTCCCCACTGCCTCTCCTCTCTCAAGTGCTGGGGGTCTTCGCTTCCCCCAAAGCGGGCTCCCTTTATGCAACCCTCACCCCACGACCCCCCACACTCTAGTGGACTGTGAAGAAGGAAGACTTTCTACCCCTTTACCCCCCCCCCCGATTGCTTCTCGCCCTCTAGGGGACTGCCCCCCACGATCCCGCAAGTTCCCATCGCCCTCTAGAAGTCCACTTCGCTCCCTATCTCCTGCTCTTCAAGGCCAGATACCTGGGGTGGGGGGGTAGGAAGCTCAGTCCTCCCCTCTTCGAGACCCCCCTCCCGCGTTCCCGGCAACCCCGGGGGTCCTCTTCCTCTAGGCAGTTTCCTCTGCCTGTAATTTCCTCCCCGTGACCCCTGCACTCCGGCGCCCCCTGGGGGCTCCCCTCCAGGGTCCCCGGCCCCTCTGAGCTCACTGTTGGTGTTTTCCACCATTAGCACGCGGGTGACCTCCTTGGCGTAGTAGTCCGCCTCAGGCTCGGGCTCCGGCTCGGCGCTCTCTCCCGCCACCCGGTCGCGGGTACTGTTGTAAAGGGCCAGCACAGCCTCGGGCAGTGGGCCTGGCGGCACCTCCCCCTGGCTTGGGGGGCTGGCGAGCCGCAGCTTGGACAGGATCTGGCCGCGGATGGCCTCGATGCGCTTCCGCTTCACCAGTTCCATGTCGATGGTCTTGCAGGTGGACAGTCCGGCGGCCGGCCGGCCAGGCGTCAGCACTAGTAGCCACAGCAGCGGCAGCAGCAGCGGCAGCAGCCGCAGCCCGGAGGGCGGCATGGGGGAGGCGTCGCCCCCGGCACTGCCGAGAGCGCGAGACCCGCTAGGGTGGGAAAAGGGAGGCCCCGCACCTACACGGGCTCGGGGTCTCCCGAAGAAAGATAGGAGGGTCGGGGTTAGGTGGGGGGAGTCGAAGCCCTCGGGGAGAACAGAGTGGAGGTGGAGCGGAGGCTCTGATGGGTGGTTTCTCGGTATCCCAAGGAAAAAACCGAGATGGGCGAGATCTGGTACCAGAGGTGGGTGGTCTTGAGTGGGAAAGTTAAGGACGTCCGGGAGGGATCCCGTCTCCCGGATCCCGGTGGAGAAGGGTCCTTGGATGCGCGGGGGCTCAGGAGAGAGGCTGGGAGTGAGGGAGCGGCGTGCAGGGGGGTGCGCCCGAGGTCTGGGATCAAGTCTTCGCGGGAGTCCGGGTTGGCGGCTCCTGAGGGCTGCTCCGGAACGGGGGCGCCTGGGGGACGCCGAGGAGGGGCCAGGAAGGGAGCAAGCGTCCGAGGCGGTGGTGGGGGCGGTCTGGGGTCCCCAAGTCCTGCCTCCTGGAGGGGCAGCGCCGCGCCAGTCGGTCCCCGCGTCTACGGCTCCCAGCGGCAGCGGAAAAGTCTCAAAACTTTTTTTTCCTCTTCTCCCAACCAGCTCGTCCCTCCTCCCGCTCCTCCTCCCCCTCCTCCCCGCAGCGGCGGCGGCGGCGGCTCCTCTCAGACTCTGGGGCCTCGGGCTGCTCCTCCGCGGCTCTTTCCTCTGCTCCCGGCCGAGGCCGGCCCCGCGGGCGGCTCCGAGCCGGGGGGTGCCCCGGAGGGGGCGTCCCCCCTGCCCCCGGCCGGGGGCCTCGCTGTCTGGCGGATCCGCGGCGGGAGGAGGGGGTGGGACGCCCGGGGCGCGAAGGGCGGCGGCGGCGGCGGCGGCGGCGGCGGCAGTGGCGGGGACCGGCAGGGGCGGCGGGGGGTTTTGAAGCCGCCCCGGCCCCACCCAGGAAGCGCGCGGGGCGGGGGCGGCCCCCAGGGGTAGGACATGGGGGGGCCGGGCCACCGTCCTCATCTCGCGTGGGCGGGCTCCGAGGGGGGTCCCTTAGGCCCCGGGGGGAGGGGGCGGGCACCCCGGCTCCGCCCCGCGAGCAGGGTGCTGCCTCCTGGCGGCTGAGCGCAACCCAAGCGGGCAAACGGGTTGCGTGTGGCTTTGAGGGCTGTGCGGGGTCGGTCGCGCAGAGAATGAAGACCTGGCAGGTAGGGCTCAACCGGAGGCTGGGAACACAGGGGATCAGAGAACGGGGACCCCAGTGGAGAGAGGGTGGGAGGCTGGAGCAGAGGCGAGGAAGGTCACCCGGGAGTCGGGGACCCAGTGGGAAGAGGGGCATAGAGGAGGGAGGAGTCCCAAAGAGAGGGGGATTCATAAGAGGGGCACCCAGAGTGGAGAGGGAGACAGAGGTTGAGGCAGGAGAAGGGGGAAGTGGGTCTGTCAGAAGGTGGGGGCCTGAAGGAGGGTGTCAGGGGGAGGACAGGAGGGCACAAGACCTCTGACAGGTGAGGGAAGTCAGGAAGGTACCGACACCTGTGAGAACTGCTCCCCTTTATTGAGTACTCCATCCAACACCCTGCGACCTCACACGCTCCACTGCCCCCATTTTACAGACAGGGAAACTGGACCTGAGAGGGGCAGCCGCTGGGCTTGAGGTGCTAGCCAGGACAGAAGCCAGGGCCTGCCTTGGCTGGGGTCAGATCAGACAGCCTCTGGACCCACGCTTCTAACCACTGGGCCGTCCTGTCCCTCCGGAAGTAGCCAGGTGTGGATAAGGGCCTGCGAGCAGGGGCAGAGTCAGGGTCAGGGTCAGGGTCAGCATTCCACACCATAGCGGTCGAAGTGGCGCAGCAGCAGGCCCAGCTCGAGGTGCACGGTGCCACCGGCGGCTGTGTGCAGGCGATAGCGGTCAGCCCCGCTGTAGATGGCGTCCCCGTGCAGCAGCTGCGGGCCGCCACCCACGAAGGCCCGTGCCAGCTGCTCCCGCCAGCTGCCCAGGGGCCGCCATGTGGGGCAGTCCAGCTGGTGGGTGCCCGGACTGCTGGGCACGTGGCAAAAGCCATAGCCTGCAAGTTGGCAGCGGCCGAAGCTGTCCTGTGACCACACCTGGAGATGGAGCCGAGGCCAGCCTGCAGGACAGGAGGGAGGAAAGGCGCCACGGTGGGGCTCGGTCTCCCCCTCCTGGCTCCCCATCTCCTGGCTCCCCACTGGTCCAGTCCCCTTCCCCCTGGGTTTCTGCCCTAGCCTTCTCTTCCATGCACAAGGCAGCCAAAGGGATCTTTCTGAATCTGTGTCCCTCCCCTGCTGAAAACCCTTCCATGGCTCCCCAGTGCCCTCCCCCTCAATGCCAACCTCCACATCCCAGGCCCTCTGGATCTGGCCTCTGCGGACAGCCCTTCCTGTGGCCTCCTCTCTGTGTTCCCAATTCAGGGCGGCCCAGTCCCCAGGTGAGCGCCTTGGGCCTTGCCCTGGACGCCTCCTTCCTTCCCTCCCGCCATGGCCCCACTCTGCACACTCTGGGCCCAGGGTGGTCCTTCCTGCCCCTCCAGTGCACCCTCCACCTGGCAGCTGGAGGCATCTTCCTCCCACATCCACAGGTTTCTCGAAGCCCTTGGAACACAGTTCAGCTCCTCAACCGGGTAAGCAAAGCCCTTGGAGACCTGACCCCATTTCACTCTCCTTTCTGCCCATCCCCCTCTGTGCTATGCCCTATTCTAGAAGCTGGGGACAGTGGTGAACAGAGCAGACAAAAATTCCTGACATCCTAGACAACGAATGTAGTAAATAAGCAAATTATAGGGTATGTCAGATGGTGATAACCGCTCTGGAGAAAAATAAAGCTGGGTATGGTGGGGGTGGGGGTGCAGTTTTAGAAAGTGGGTGATTAAGAGCAGCTTTTCTGAGGAGGTGACGGTTGAGCGAATGCTTGAGGGAAGGGAGCGGGCCATGTGGATGGACATCTGGGGAAGAACACCCCCAGGAGAGGGAACAGTGCGTGCAAAGGCCCTGAGGTGGGAGCTGGCCCGTGGGGCCAGTGTGGCTGGAGCCGGCTGAGAGAGGGAGAGAGGGACAGGAGGTGACAGACCAGACTGTTCATGCCCGCATGATCCAGGATAAGACTTGGGCTTTTACGTCAAGAAGGATGGGGACCGTGAAGGGTTCTGTGTAGAGACGGAATGTGACTCAACTTGGGTGTTTAGAGGACAGACTGTGGGACAGGGTGGGAGCACAGGGAAGAGGCTACTGTAATATCCAGGTGAGAGGTGAGGATGGACAGACCAAGGGCCCCAGGGACAGAAGTGGGGGGATTTAGGATGCATTCCAACTGTAGAGCCAAAGGGATTTCTGGATGGGCAGGGTGGGGGTGAGGAAAGAGGGGGCAATGATGGTGCCACACGGAGGAGGTGGGGTCTGCAGACCTGAAAGGCAGTCGCCGGCCTCATACTCCAGCCCATCAGCCACAGGCAGCCAGAAGAATCTTTTAAAATTGAAATCTGGTCGGTCAGTCACCTGCTGCGGCTCCTGAGTACCTTCTGGAGATGGCCTCAGTTCCACGGCCTGTCCCCTGCCACCTCACCCCTGGCCCTTCTCCTAACCACCCTTGATCTTCCAAATGCCCCTGGCTCTCTTTCCCTTTTGGGTCTTTCATACACAGCTCTCTGCCTAGAACCTTCTTCTGTCCCCCTGCTGTACCAGCTCCTACATCCCCTCCTCCAGGAAGCTCTCCCTGAGTTCTCTCGCATCAGGCTTCTCCTCTGGGCAACCCCCAACCCCAGGATCCCCCATTCCGGTCCTCCCCACTCTGGGCTGCCACTGTCTGGGACAGCTCTGTCTCCCTCCAAGAGATGGCGAACCCGATGAAGACAGGGCTGGGGGGCTGTCTCCACCACCGACATTTCCCTGGGATCGTCCAACACGGGCTGGGCGCAGGGCAGAAGCTCAGTAAATATTATTTGTATTGTTGTAACACATGTCATGTTGACTTAGGCTATTTCCTAGAATCCACTCCTCTCCAGTGATCTAAAGTTGCCGCGAGAAAGGGCTTTCTGATACCCTTCCTCCCCCGCATACTTGCTTCCCCTGTGAGCAGCTGCAGAAACTGCTATCAGCCCTGCCTCTCTCCCTCCTCACCCCTCCCAGCTTCCTCCGGACTGAAGACTCTTGTTTGTCTCTTCGAAGGCCACCGCCCCTCTCCCCCTGGTCCCCACCTTTCCCACGCCCCCTTCGGCCCTGGCCAGCCTAGTGTTGCCCCCTCTGGAGCCAGCCTGCCTCTAGGGGACCAGGCTTGGCCAGGAAAGGGCATGGGGCCCAGGCCAGACACCCACCTTGGAGGCCTTTGGTGGCGAAGTGCAGGTCGATGGGGTGGGACCAGTAGGCCATGTCCCCTACTTGGGGTGTGTCCACCTGTGTTTGGCCCTCCCGGACCCCCGACAGGAGCTTCCACGCTGCCCCTGCAGGGAAGGGTGGGAAGCAGACATCAGGAAGGAGAGACCGTTGTGGCTGGAGGGCCCTGTTTCTCCCTGGCGTTGGGCGGGTCAGGGGTTACAAAGTGTGGATTCTAGAGCCACATGTGTGGGTTCAAATCCAGGTACTACTTCTCCCTGCCTGTGCAATCTTGGGCGAGTTACCGTCCTCTGCCTTGGTCTCCCCTTCTGTAAAATGGGTGTCATCCTAACACATCCCTCATAGTTTTGTGAAAAGATTAAATAAGCTAATACACAAAGAGCCCACAGCATTGTGTCTGGGTGCACAGCGAGTGCTGGATAAATGTTGGCTATAGTTTTCTGACACCTCACCCCATTTTATGTTCAGAGGCTTAGTCCAAGGACCAAGATGGGGCCAAGGATGTCCCCTCAAGAGCACCAGCAAAGGGTGAGAGGTGCTAAAATGAACTCACTTAATCTGCCCTCTAGGGCTCTTAATCCCCACCCAACCCCCTGGTTTAGACCCTCCTCCATATCCCACAAGGCCCTCCATGGGCAGGCCTGTGCCCCCTTCCTGAACTCTCTCCCACCACTCTCCTGTCACCACCCTCTAGCCTCACTGGCCCCATTTCTGTTCTCCACCCACCCACCCCAGGACCTTTGCACTGGCTGTTGATGCTGCCCAGAAAGCTCTGCTCCGGGATATGCCCTTGCCTGGCTTTTTCTCATCCTTCAGGGATGGGCTCCCGTGCCACTTTCACAGAGATGTGCTCCGTCACCCTCCTATCCAAACACGAGTCCCTGTCACATCATCTCCTCTCATTTCTTCTGGAATCTACCACCGTCAGTAATCCCTAAGCTCATTCCCTCCCCTGCTCTTTTATTTCCTGTCTCCTGTCCTGGAAGCCCCCAGGAGAGCACATCTCTTGTATACTGCTGGGTCCCCAGGACCTCAAATTCAGGATTTTTGTACACAGAGGTGCTCAATACATGTTTGTTGGACTAGTAAGTACTCCTAGGAGGTGGGTGCTGATATAATCCCCATTTTATAGGTAAAGAAACAGACTCTGAGAAGGAAAGTGACTTGGCCATTTAGTCCACGAACACTTACTGAACACCTGCTGTGTGCCAAGCACTGTCATCCCTGCTGGGGCACATCAGGAACGCAATTGACCAACATCCCACGGCGGCCGTGGACTCAAACTGTGCTCTGTCTGACTGCAGGGCCCAAGCCCTTTATCTGGCTGCCCCTGAGCTCTCTGCTGGACTAACTCCCCCCCCCCTGCCAAGAGCCCCCTGAAAGAATAAAAATCATGTTGGATCATGTTGGTGATCTCTTCCTTCTGGGCCACATGAGGAAAGTGCCAGGCCTTGAGTCAGGCTCTTCACTTATGAGATTTCCCAACACCCCTCTGAAAAGCAAATATTCCCACTCTACCACTTTACAGATGAGGAAAATGAGGCTCCGGAGGGTGAGGGGGGGAGGTCAGCACCTGGCCAGGGTCACCGAGCAGGTGAGTGGTAGGGTCCAGACGGGAAACCAAGTCTGACTCCGGGGCCTGCCTCTCCTCTGCTCAGCTGGAGGACCCCAGTGTCCCCGGGAGTCTCAGCCAGCACCCAGTGAAATCGCAAAGGAGCGAGGGCCCCTCCAGAGATGAAGACGGCAAGAGCCACACTATCCCACGAGCATTTACGTGTGCCGGGCAGCACACCCCAGGCTTCACTCACAGAGCCCCATCCAGTTTTCACACAAGCGAGGCAAACGCTGGCTCAGGCCCTCTTCTCGGTGCCGGCTGATACTCATTTAGTCCTGACAACAACCCCATGAAGTATTTTTATTATTCCCATTGTACAGACAGGGAAATCAAGGCAAAGACAAATGCCCAAGGTCATGTAATTAATATGTGGTTTTGCACTCAGGCAGTCCGCTCTTAACCTCAACACCCTGCTGCCTCTTAGCTTCATGTTTAGACACGGAGACTGAGGCTGAGAGAGGTCAAGTCCAAAGGCCACCACTCAGTAGGTGAGCTAGGTAGTGGCCCTCCCCTTTCCTGGACGCTGTGCTGCCTCTGATGGGGAAACTGGGACTTCCAAAGCCTCTCCTGCACCTGCGTGGATGAACCCGGATGACTGAAAGGGGTTCCTGCATTCTCGCGGAGAATTATGAATACAGGAGGGTGGGTGGCCTCTTCTCTGTATATCTTGGATCGAAACCCACTTTACAGTAAGAACTTAATACATGGAGACGTTTAAGAATGAATGGAGATGGGAGAGGCCCTAGGGTCCCCCAAAACAGTGAATGAAGTCCAGTGGGGATAAGCTGTCTAGTGTTTTGAGGACTGGAAGTGAGTGTGTGTGTGTGTGTGTGTGTGTGTGTGTGTGTGAGGGGGGTGAGTCTAGCCTACAGTCCCATATCCTCAGGGGGTTTGTGTTCAGAGAGGGGGAGCCAGAGCTCCCACAGAAATGAGATGGGAAGAACGAGGGTGTGTGAGATTCACATTATCAGAGTTTCGTCACGGCTAGGAGTCCTGAGAGCCAATGGAAGATGAGGATCGGAGACTAGGGGAGGGAGTCAAGGACGGAAGGTAGAAACTCTGGGCTTGGGGTTCTGGGTGGGGAAATGAACCAGGCCCCGGAATACCTGTGTGGACGCCCCACTTGCAGAAGAGGCTACTTTCCGAGAAACCGGTGGCCCCCATGATCTGCCCGATCACGTGCACCTCAGCCATGGCCCTGAGGGAAAAATGTCATCACAGCCCTATGAGGTTACGTGTTCTATTATCTCCACTTGACAGATGGGGAAACTGAGGCCTACCAACTAAGGGGCAGTAAGAGGTTTCCAAGCTAGTTTCGTCAAACTACTGAGGCTACCGCCTTAACCATGAGCCTGACCGCCCCTCCAGGAGAGCCCTGGGAAAATGCCGGGGTGAGGTGAGAGCAGAGAGAGAAGCTGGCATCCCCACCCGCCTCTAAAATAACCTCTTCCGTGGACTCAGCGCAGCGGAAAACCCCGCCCCAAGGGCTTATGACCCCGCCCACAGACACAAGAGCCCCGCCTCTTCGCGTCGGATCCCCCAAGCGCCAAGAAGCGCAGGCATTTTAAATGCAGGACCGCCTTAGCCCCGCCTCCAGGCCCACGCATGCGTCATTCCTACCTCAAAGCACCTAGCGGTTAGGTCGGGCCAAGAGACAGCAGGGATTGCAGTTCATGGGCCTGACCTGTCCCTCTCTCCGCGGATGCTGACTTCCTAGGCTTGGCTCGCGCCTCTCCCAGCACCTTCCCGGCAGCAAGAGACCCGAGTTGCGGATCCCTCCGAAGCTGCGCCCGCCTTTGGGCTCCCTGCTTGTTGCTGGGGCAACAGTAGCCTCCTCCCCTCGTCTTGCACCCGCCCTGCGGGTCGCTAATTGGCCCTAGCAGTCTTCGGGGGCGGGCTAATATGTGATGGACGTTTTCTCTCCACCTCTCTCTCCATTTTGGGCAAAGCGTCTTTCCTCACACTCAAGGTTCCGCCATTTGGGGCGTGGTCGCGCAGCTGCCGTCTTGAGTGTGGCTGAGGAAGTGTGTAGGCTAACTGTTTCTGCCAGATACCTTCCTCACAAAATAAGACACTCCGTCCACGCTGCGGGTGTCCCCACACGCCCTCCCGCTCAGGACCACAAACTGAGACTTGAGCCAGGACCACAAACAGAGACTTGAGCCAGGACCAAGGGGGAATCTCCCTCAAGGTCATTGCCTGCATCCCCATGTCTTTATGAAGAAGATCCTTCCTCCAGAGAAACTCAAGTTGGGGAGGGGGGTTTTCCTTCCTTTTTTAGAGTTTCCTGTGGCTCCTCACTGACTGACAAATCCATCTTCCTTCTCAGAAATACCGCCCAGTTCACTGTTAGTGCTGATTCTGAGTAAGGAAGGGTTGCGTGGAGGAAAGGGTATGAGAAATGAGGAACTGAGGCCCCTTTTTCTGCAGATAATTTGGTTCTTGAAGGCTGGACTCTGCCAGCAATTTGCATTGTGAGTCGTCCGGCCTCCAAGTCTCAGTTGTCTCGTCTGTGTAATGGGTGTAAATAAAGGGCCCGAATCCGAGGCACTGACATATTCCGATTTCCTGAGCAGTGTGCCTTCTCCGCCCTCGAAATCCTCTTGAACCCTAGACCCTATTCCTCTAGCCCAGACCAGGGTCCATAGGAAATTCATTTTTCTACTTTTCCCAAAATGAGGCTCCACCAGTTAGCATCACGAAGTCAAAATTATAGGGAGGGGGCAACATTTGGATACATTAGGATAGTATTAATATAAATAAAATAATTCAATAGGATTACATTTCACTAAGATATATTTAAAAGCTACCATTTATTGAATGTATTTTCTGTGCCGGATCCTGCAAACCGATTGTTTTGATTGTATGGTTTTGTTTAGTCCTCAGACATTCCACAGGGTAGTTAACATCAGCTTTATTTAAGATGAAAAAAATTGGCGCAAACCCATTTGCCTTAAGTCACGTTGATTGTAGTTCTAAGTCTGTCCCCAAGCCTGATGTCATTAACCTCTCTGCTGTCCCTCCTTTCTTGGAAAGGAAGTGTCTTTCGTTATTCAAATGCATACGGAGCTTGTGCCTGGGTGTCCTCCAAGACCGGTCACTTCCTGCGTCCATCTGACCAGTCAAGTCCTGTCTGTGCTCCTTCTTAAGTATTTTTTTTTT
>PISW01012892.1:0-29521 GCA_004023785.1 Mungos mungo | reverse complement strand
TTCCACCTCTATACTACAGTATACTTGAGGTCCATGCAGAAAAGTAGCTACCTTTTATATAGGAAATGGATGCTTAAGTCTTTGGTGCTGTAAAAGCAACTTCATTTAAACATAACCACCCCCACCACCATAAAAAGAAGAGGAGGAAAAAAAAAAAAGTAAAGAAAATAATAAGGGAAAAACCCAAGACACACTCCCTCCTAGGTGAGTCTTAATAACAGGTAAATTGGAGAAATTGGGATCTAGTCTAATCTTACCTAATCTAATCTCCTCTTTCGATTTATATTAACACCGAGGTCCGAGAGATTCTGGGACCTGTCTAAAGTAATAACTAAGCAGACTGGGATCTAGAATTGCATGCGCTGTATTTCAGATGAACGATCCCTTCCTAGCATACCACGCTATTTAGACTAATACTCTTTAATTAAACTCCCATCAGCCAGTACTTCAGTCAGACAGGTACCAGACCTTCTCCTAAACTCCATTGTTTCTCATTCAGGAATGATCTGATCTCTCTTGGTTGGTGGCGAATGGAAAGTTTTCTATTTCTACCGTTCCCTAGCAATATGACATTTTCAAACAGTAGCACAAAACTCTTTAAATAGAAGAGATCCATTTCTACTCTATCGTGACTCAGTAACAGCCACAGGATTCTTCTCAAACTTTCCTAAAAATGTCATCTTTGGGCTGGACTCAAGAGGAACATTTCAGCCAAGGAGACACATTTTCCACTCTGTCAGGAATGAATGAGCACTGGGGTTGGAAGAGATTCCGTGTTTTGCAACCCTCAGAAAAGCAATACTTCTCACCGAAACCATGGCAACACCTCTGTGCGATGCCATCAGAGCATGGAACCATTCAGGAGCCTCGTCCTAATGAAGACTCAGCTGGGCCCATCACCTGTGTCGGTTAGAAGAGTCACCCAGCTCCCTGTTGGCTCCAGAAAGACAATGGTAGCCCAAGTGACTGTTGCTATGGAGACACTGCAGGCAGTGCTGTTGAGCTGAGGGTCCCTCGTGTTGAGATACCCAGGTGACAGGTGGCGTGAGGCGTGTGCCTCATGTTACAGTGGCTCCTGCTTCTTCATTTGAAAGGGACCCCCCAAATGGGGAAATACATTAAAACACAAGGTTGAACATGGTTCTGCTGGGAATTTGGACCCCTGAGTCCAAAGTCATGGGTGTGACATGTGCTGCTCTCACTTCAGAACTTGATGGCCTTGGGAGAGTTCTTGGCACCCTCGGGGCCGCATAGGCTATAACAAGGGCTAATCATTCCTGGTCCTGCAGGACCAGTGGCAGTTTCAGTGAGACGATGTCTATGAAAGCTTCCATTCCAGACACTGGCCGCTTTCAGTCCCCTTGATGCCAGAGCGACGGGGAGAAGAAAGGACTGACCCGTGATGAGTTAATGACCCAGCTTCCTGCGTTCTCTCCTTTTTCTCTCTCCTGCTGTTCCCACCTTGCTCAGTGGGTGGTAGAACGCCTGCCTCTTCAGTGCCCTCCTCGTGTAAGACTCCTACACATTCCTCCTTCCACGCCTCCCGGCAGAACCTGGAGCCCGGTGTGGCAGGTGTTTAAGGCAGTGTGACTTCAAGTTACACGTTATTGTTCCCACTGCGGGCAGCTCCCTTTTCTCCTCAGGATCCTGGAGCCGGAACCATATGGACGGGCTTTCTCCTGAAGCTTCCATTATCAGTTCAACACAGAAAGGTGTTGGACAGCCTTGTATAGCTTAGGAAGCGGTTAACTCCTTACCTCTGTCTCAACAATCCCACGCAGTTGGTTATTATGATTTACTGTTGATACTAATATTGCCATATCCAGACGAGAAGGGTAGGACTTATAGACACAATGACATGTCTAAGGTTACGTGGCACGGAGGAGTCAAGGTCAAGTCTCTCTTCTGTTCCAGCTCCCTTGTTCCGTCACGTTGCCTCCCTGTGCACCCAGAAGGGTCTGCTCTGCAGCTCTGGGCGTGTGGCCCAGGTGGCTCTCTGTGGTAAAGAGAATCTCATAGTGTCCATCCATCCTGTATTTCCTGCCTCTTCATCCTGGAGCCCTCACGAGCCCTGGTCCTTCCTCTCCTGGGTGACTCTTCTTCCTCTCCTGGGCACAGGCAAGCGACCCGTTGATGGTATATAAAGATACTCTCCCATTCTTGAGTCAGGTGCCCAGTCCCAGCTGTGTGTATAGCCAACTATTCCTGGTCCTGCGCTGTCCTTGATCCAGAAGTTTCTATGTATTCTCTAACCATCATTAAACATAGGGCTGTTCTTCTGTTGGATGGATGGTGTTTATGCTTAATGATTACAGAATGTTTAAGGAATATATTCTCCCTGTGGGGAAGTAGATGCTTGCGGTGTTAGTGGAACTTGCTACTCTGGTCTTGAAGTTCATTTGGCAGGAAAAACAAGCTAGGGGAGTCACAACATACTTGTAAAAGATAATAGAGGGGCACTGGGTGGCTCTGTCAGGTAAGCATCTAACTTCAGCTCAGGTCATGATCTCATGTAGGTGGGCTTGAGCCCCACATCGAGCTCTGTGCTGACAGCTCAGAGCCTGGAGCCTGCTCCGGATTCTGTGTGTGCGTGTGCATGTGTGTGTGTGTGTGTGTCTGTCTGTCTGTCTGTCTGATACTTCCTCGCTCATGCTGTCTCTCTTTTGCCCTCTCAAAAATAAACATTTAAAAAAATTTAATTTTTAATTTAAGAAAAGGGTAACAAGATTCTTTGTATCAGACATGAATGTCTGTCGAAGTCTAGAATCACTTAACGAATGTGGTATAGGAGACAAGAATAGCCAGACAGATGAGGAAATCATCTGAGTAAAGTAGAGCCCAGGACTTCTGAGCAAAGCAGCAGCCTGAGTGCAAACATATGACGCCCAGTTCTGACAAGGGCCAAATGAATGCACAAAAAAAAAAAAAAAAAAAAAAAAAAGCTTGGGTGGTGGAAGCTGCAAAAGATTGATACCCAAATGCCAGAACTGTAAGTAAATGTACTGAGGCAACATGGGAAAGACACCAGGAATCTACCTCACCCTTCAAAGACAACCGTATGGACCCAAAGGCAGTGGAGAACCCCATGGAAACCCGTGACATGGAGGTGCTTAGAACTGGGAGGGGGCTGGGAGGCTCGGGCCAAAACGCAGCCCTCTGCTTGGACTGTTTTTAGCTACGGTGGATCAGTGGAGGTTTGCCAAGAGTCCTGGGGACACAGAAGGCTCCAGCCACCCGAAAGCAGGGAGGGAAGGAGGGAGGGACCGCTCTGCGAAGCCCACAGAGGCAGTTCAGGAGGGAGGCTGGTGCTGGCCGAGGACAGGGGAGCCCACAGGGAAAGCCCGCTTCACCAGCACGAGGCTCCTGCCCGAAGCCGCAGGACTCCCCACGTGGAGCAGGAAGCGCCACAAAAGCGGAAGGGGCCGTCCAGTGCCCATCTCTGGCCTCAGAGCTTTGCCAGACCTGGAGAGGAAGCCCCAGGGACAGATTCCGCTACCAGAATCCCCCCGCCCTTTACCCTCCGGCCCTTGTCTTTTTGCTTGGAGCGCTGAACTTGCCGCCGAGCCCCCTGCGTCAGTGGAGAGAAGCCTGCAGCGCCCTAAGAGCAGCCAAGGGCAGCGGGCAGTGGGCGACTGGCCACACTGCACTAGCGAGAAGGAATCAGAACAGCCGTTCAGGAGAGCCGTTTGTCCTAATGGACCACAAGCCTTCAGATTTGACATTTCCCCACACCCGCACAATTCCACTTCCCAGGGGCATATCCTAAAGTGTAAAGTGATATTGGAAAAATAAATAATAAATATGAAATAAGTAAATAAAATAATAGTGAGGATGTGGCCCAAAAGTAACCACAAAGAACGTCCACTGTTGTTAAATACTAGAAACAAACTAAACATCCAATAGACTATGGGCGTTTGGTGCAATAATCTACAGAGTAACCAAAAAATGAAATGTACAGTTACCGAAATAGTATATTTTGAAAAAAAGTTTTTGACATTTATTTAAAATGAGCATGAGCGTGGGAGGGGCAGAGAGGGGGGGCGATGCAGAATTCGAAGCAGGCTCCAGGCTCCGAGCTGTCAGCACAGAGCCCGAAGCAGGGCTCGAACCTATAAACTACAAGATCATAACCTGAGCTGAAGTTGGATGCTTAACCAACTGAGCCACCCAGGTGCCCCGAAATACTATCTTTTGAAGGGCATTAAATGATATGGGAATATCTGTGATGCATTTAAATAAAAATCAGTTAGTGGAGGAAAGTTTAGGAAAAGGGACCCAAGGACATGAATTAGACATGAAAACAGCTCTAGTTCAGGAGTAAGTATATATATGTATGTGTGTGTGTGTGTGTGTATTTCTTTTCCTGGGAGCTTTATGTGTCTACACTGAGCACATATTGGTTTTGCTTCCCAGTCTTTTATCCCTTTGTAGTAAGTAAATTTGTTGAGTTCATCTCCTCACTTACGAATTCATCTTTAATCATATTCCAATATTCAGTCACCCATTTGAGTCTATCTTTCTTTTTTGTTTATTTATTTTGAGAGTGATAGAGTGTGAGCAGAGGAGGGACAGAGAGAGAGAGAGAGAGAGGAGAGAGAGAATCCCAAACAGGCTCCATGCTGTCAGCAAGGAGCCCGACACAGGGCTTGATCCCATGAACCTCGAGATCATGACCAAAACCAAGAGTCAGACGCTTAAACAACTGAGCTACCCAGGCGCCCCCATTCGAGTTTATCTTAATGAACTATATATATTCTTATTTGATCTTTGGTTTATTTTTGCGATTTAGTTTTTTTTTTACTGTAGAACATATACAATATAAAATTTACTATCTTCACCGTTTTTAAGTGTGCAGTTCAGTGGCATTTAGAACATTTACCTTGTTACAACACCATCACCACCACCCGTCTCCAGCACTCTTTCTGTCTTGCAAACTCCATACCTATGAAACACTAATTTCCAATTTCTCCCTACCGCCTACCCCCATCAACCCCTGGAAATCACCATTCTATTTTCTGTCTTTGGGGTTTTGTCAACTCTAGGTGCCCCCTTACAGTCTTTGTCCTTGGGTGACTGGCTTGTTTCACTCAGCATAATGCCCTCAAGTTTTATCCATGCGGTAGCATGTGCCAGGGGTTCCTTCCTTTTTAAAGCCGACTAACGCTCTAGCGTTGGTATATACAACATGCTGTTTGTCCGTTCTCATGTTGATGGACACTTGGATCCCTTCCATCTCTTGGTTATCATAACTAACTCTGCTATAAACATGAGTGCGCATGTTATCTCTTCAAGTTGCTGTTTTTACTTCTTTTGGATATATACTCTGAAGCGGGATTGCTGGATTGTATGGTAATTCTATTTTTAATTTTCTGAGGAATTGCCATACTGTTTTCCATAGGGGCCACACCACTGTACATTCCTATGAGCAGTGCGTAGGGTTCTGATTTCTCTCCAGTCTTGCAACACTTGCTGTTTTCTCTCTCTCTCTCTCTTTCTCTCTGTGTTGTTTATTATGGCCATCCTAATGAGTGTGCAATGGTGATTATTTTAAGTTTATTATTTTGAGAGAAGGCAAAAGAGAGCGAGCACACAAACTGGGGAGGGGCACAGAGAGAGAGAGAGGGAGGGAGGAGGGGAGGGGGAATCCCAAGCAAGATCCACACTGTCAGCACAGAGCCCGACACAGAGCTCAATCCCATGAACTGTGAGATCATGACCTGAGTCAACATCAGGAGTCTAATACTTAACAGAATGAGCTACCGAGGCACCCCTATTTTATTTTTAATCAATGGAAATTCTTTTGCCTGTATCTGAGAAAGCCCTGTTTGCATTTGTTCACACTGTCACCCGGAGTATATGCTCTTTTGTTACATGTTTAGAGTCTTCCTTTTGTGGTGCTGACCTTGCTCTCAGGTTGGGCGATTGTTGATCATACCCTCACATCGTACCCTTGTTAGACTGTGTGATGCACAGTGAGCTCAGCCTGGGGGGAAGCGTAGGCGCTGACACATGTGCTTTGATCTGATATCAGGGTTTGGGGGAGAGGCACAGGATGGCCAGTAGCCGATTTCAGGCAAAAAGGATTATTGGCCTTCTTGGGTGTGGCCAACCATCTGGAGCCCACTCCTTTGTCTCCCAAGGTGCCTTATTTGCTACTCCTCCCTGGAAACTGATAGTCCCATCCTGTAAGCAGGTCCAAAGTGGGGCGGGCCAATGTGGGCAAGGGAACAGGACACGGTGGAGACTGACCTTGCCCTTTGGTACCCGCTCTGACAACCCTGTTAGAGGGAGCCTTCCCCACCTTCCTGTCCCTAGGCAAGGAAGGCTCTTGGCAAGACTTTCATCAATTCCTTTGCATGTGTCTTACCACGTGCTTCTCCAGTCCAGTCCCGCACTCTGTTTATCTCTCATAGATTACTTACACCCTCAATCTACTGAGCATCCCCTTTGTCTTTTCCACTGCACATAAAGATTTGTAAAGCTATCATTTCTGTTATTTATAGGAATCAAGTGGGTGCCCGTTCTGCCATCTTGAAACAGAAGACATTTACTACTTCTAAAAAAGAGAGAAAGAGATAGGAAGTATAAATTTGTGTAAATTAGAATTTAACATCTAGAAATAGATCATAGCTTATATTAGCACTTGAGTAAATGACAAAGGTGACATTACAAATCAGTGGACCAAGGAACATTCTGCAGTAAATTGCAGATATATATAGTTTGCCAAGTCTTTGGAATAAGTGAAAATCCTAGCCCAGCCTCAAATCCTACATCAGATTCCACGTGTGGGGATATAATCAAATCAAAGGCAAGGTGTGTAAATGCATTTGGTAGGTGTTGGGCTCAGGTGGAAACAGACTGAGCTGGAGGAGAAAGTTTGGGTGAGGAATAGTGCTGGAGGAGAAGATCTCAAACACCAGAATCAGGAGCCACTGAAGGATACTGCACAAAATAATCCTATGAAAATAGACTTTTTGGGAAATTAGTAATACGTGTAAGGTGCACTGTGAGAGTCTACTGGTAAAGGTATGGATGATCTAGTCTAGATCAGAATTGATGGTGTTTAACTTTTGGAGGTACCAGAGACCCCCTAAAATCTGATAAAAGTCCCAGGCCAGTCTGCAAAAATATGCAGAGACACACCATTGCATAAGAGTTTCAGGGAGACCCCTGGGGGAAGAAATGTATTCCCAAAGGATGGTGCTTAGAGAAGGCAAAGTAAAGTAGTAAAAAAAGGAATTAAAAAGATCGCGTATTCAGGAAAAACTCAAAAAATTGAGTTTATTTCACCCTCTAGGAAGTTATGGCTCTGAGAGGTGTGCCTACCTGTTTCATTTGCCATTATGCCAATAATAAGCAATGTCTTTCACAAAGCAGGCAACCAGATACTTATTGAAAGGTTGGGGAAATATAATGAATAATGCCTTTGATCTTGTAAATGAGAAAATCTGCAAATGATTAACCAAAAAGTGAGAAGTGTGGAAATGAGTGATATGAATGGTACCAGGACTTCTCCACATTGGATACCCCAAACTAATGGCGTCCCAAACTAATTAGGCCATTTGCTAGCTCCCTTTAAAGTTATTCTTTATCGATTTGTGATGTAATTTTTAGTCCTAAATGTTTTATGTTTATTTGTTTCTTTTGAGAAAGAGAGCATGAGAGGGACAGAGAGAATCCCAAGCAGGTTCCGCACTGGCATGTGGAGCCCGACACAGGGCTCGAACCCACTAACCGCGAGATCGTGTCCTGAACAGAAACCAAGAATCAGATGCTCAACTGACTGAGCCCCCCAGGCACCCCTATTCCTGTTTTCTTTTTATCTTCCCTTTCCTCTGATATATATCCCTCTTTTTTAGGAATTCTGATAAAAGGCTTTTGTGGCTGATTATCGTTTGAAAACGATAACCCCAACTCAGCCTTGACCTCTGAGCCTTTCTCCAGCCCCATATTTTAATTGCCTATCAGGCACATTATTTAAAATTTACCGGGACCAAAAAAATTACCAGGACTTCTAAAATTCAGATTGTTTAAAATTGAACTGATCATTTCCCAGACTTCTTTGTCAGCCTGTTATAACTTATGCATGCTCTCAAAACCCTAGATTTTCAAATGTCTGGATTAGTGGGGCTTAAATTTTGGATGCCTTGGCCCTCTTTGGGAACCTGGAAAGTGCTATGGACCCACTCCCAGGAGAAAATAAACACCTTCAAACATAGGTACAGGTACCAGCACAGAGTTCTTGAGTTTCCTACAGCATATCTGAAGGTCCCAGACTGGCAAGCCCTTTGAGAGACAGTAATACATATTCCTTCCCTCCCTTCTATCTTCCAGTTATTTTTGTTCTTTTTTATTTTTTAATTTTTTTCCTCTCTTATTTCCATTTTTACTGCCTTCATCCGGCTCAGTCTAAGTCAAAATAGCTTCTGTCTAGAGCAGCCAAACAGCCTTCGAAATGGCTGATTCTAACAACAGGAGATCTTTCTAAACTTTTTCCATTTGTTGGATTAAGATCTATGGTATAGAAATACAAAATCAGTGAGTAGTCTTATTTACTATTGATGTTATATGTAGAAGATGGAAGTTATTTGATGGAGAACTTGGAAAACAGCTCATTGCAATTCTAATGTCCTGATCAAATTTACCAATAAATCCATCTGAGCCTGGGAGTTTTTAAGGGGACAAGTTCTTAACGCAATTTAGTCACGCAACGCTATTCAGATGTATGTTTCTTCTGGTAGCTTGATAAGGAAGTTTTTCCAAGTTTAAAAAGTCGTCAAATATATTGACACAAAAACTCTTTCTTTAGAATTTTTTTCAGTTTATTTATTTTGAGAGAGAGTACAGACAAATAGGGGAGGGGAAGAAATAGAGGGGGGGAGAGAGAATCCCAAGCAGGCTCTGAACTGTCAGCACAGAGCCCAGTGTGGGGCTCGAACTCATGAACCATGAGATCATGACCTCAGCCAAAGTCAGATGCTTAACTAACTGAGCCACTCAGGTGCCCCCCCCCATTTTTTTAAATGTTTATTTATTTTTGAGAGATCGTAAGCAGCGGAAGGGCAGGGGGGTGGGGCAGAGGATCTAAAGCAGTCTCTGAACTGACAGCAGCAAGACCAGTGCAGGGCTCGAACTCACGAACCGTGAGATCATGACCTGAGCTGAAGTCAAACACTCAACTGACTGACCCACCCAGGTGCCCCAGCACCAAATTGTTAAAGATATTCTCCTATTTTCCTTTTTAATCTTTTAATATCCTTAGGTCTGTAGTTCTAACCCATCTTTTTATTCCTGATATTGGTAAAATTTATTCTTTCTCTCTCTCTCGCTCTCTCTTTTTTTTTTTTTTTTTTTTGGATCAGTCTAGTTAGGGGGTTTTCAATTTTGTTGGTCTTCACAAAGAATCAACTTTTGGCTTGGTTAATTTTCTATGTTCTTGTCTGCTTTCAGTTTTGCTGCTTTAATACTTCCTCTCTTCCTTCCACTTACCTTGAATGTATTTCCTTTTTAGCTTATTAGGTAGTATCTTAGGTCATTTATCTTAAATCTTTCTTCTTGTCTAACATAAGCACATAAAACTCTTAAATTTCCCTTGAAGCACTGTTATCCTGTATCCTGTTCATTGTATATTGTACAGATATTATTCAGTTAAAAATATTTCTAATTTCCCTTGTGATTTCTTCTTTGACCTATGAATTATTCAGAAATATACTGCCAAATATTTTCCTAAATAGTGTATTGTTTTTGATTTCTAATTAATTTCAATGTGATCAGAGAACATACTCTGTATGAGTTTAATCATTTTTAAAGAGTTTATTGAGACTTGTTTTATGGCCTAGTCTATCTTGGAGAATGTACCATGTGAACCTTAAAAGCATGTTAAATTTAGGGGCACCTGGGTGGCTCAGTCAGTTAAGCAGCTAATCGTTGGTTTCTACTCAGGTCATGATCTCACAGTTCATGAGGTCCAGCCCCACATCGGACTCCACTCTGACAGTGCAGAGCCTGCTTGTAATCTCTTTCTCCCCCTCTCTCTGTCTCTCTCTCACTCACTCTGGCTCAAAATTAATTAATTAATTAGTTAATTAATTAAAATTTAATTATAAGTTATTGAACACAGTGCTCTATAAATATCAGTTAAGTCAAGATGATTGACAGTTCAAATCCCAATGTCATCAGTGATTTTTTTTAATCTACTCTATCAAATGTTGAGGGGGAATCCTAAAATACCCTACTATGATTTTGAAATTGTCTATTTATCCCTCTAATTCTGTCCATTTTTTGCTTCATTTGAGGCTCTTGTTAGATGCCTATCCATTTATAATGGTTAGGTCATCTGATAAATTGTCTCTTTTATGATGATAAAGTGTCCCTTCTTAATTTTTTTAATGTTTTTTATTTTTTTATTTTTGAGAGAGAGAGCGAGCAGGGGAGGGTCAGAGAGAGAGGGAGACACAGAATCTGAAGCAGGCTCCAGGCTCTGAGCTGTCAGCACAGAGCCCGATGCGGGGCTCAAACCCACGAACTGTGAGATCATGACCTGAGCCGATGCCGGACGCTTAGTCGACTGAGCCACCCAGACATCCCAAAGTGTCCCTTCTTTATCTCTGATAATACTCTGTGGCTTCAGGTCTGTTTTATCTGATATTTATATAGCCTGTCCAGCTTTCTTCTTTTTTAAATTTTCTTTATGTTTTATTTAATATTTGAGAGAGAGAGAGAGAGAGAGAGAGACAAAGAGACCGAGCACAAGCAAGGGAGGAGCAGAGAGACAGAGACAGAATCTGAAGCAGGCTCCAAGCTGTCAGCACAGAGCCTGATGCGGGGCTCAAATTCACATGTAATGAGATGATGATCTGAGCCGAAGTCGGATGCTTAACCAACTGTGCCACCCAGGCGCCCATAGCTTGCTTGCTTGCTTTTTCTTTTTTTGTTTTTGTTTACTTATTTAGTTTGAGAGAGAGAGAGCACACAAGTAGGAGAGGGGCAAAGAGAGAGAGGAAGAGAAACCCAAGCAGGCTTCATGCTGCCAGTTCAGAGCTCAGTGTGGAGCTCAAGCCCACTAACCATGAGATCAAGACATGAGCCGAAATCAAGAGTCAGACACTTAACCCACTGAGCCACCCAGGCACCTCTAGCCTGTCTAGCTTTTTTTTTTTTTTTTTTTGAGAGAGAGAAAGAGAGACAGAGCACTAGCAGAGCAAGGACATAGAGAGGGAGACACACAATCTGAAACGGGCTCCAGGCTCCAAGCTGCCAACACAGAGCTCCATGCGGGGCTTAAACCATGAACCCACCCATAGGATCATGACCGGAGCCAGAGTCGGCTGCTTAACCAACTGAGCCACCCAGGTGCCCCTCGTTATTCACTTCTTATAGTAAAATCTGCTGGCAACAGATGGCCTTTCCATTTACCTGAACACAAGTGTATTTGACCTTCATTTCTAGAGGAACTTTTCAGATTTGACATTTGTTTTCTGTTTTGCATTTTGTTTTTGTTTTATCTTCTGGTTTCCATGGTTTCTGATGAGAATCAGGGTTTCCTTTGATATAATGTGTTGGTTTTCCCTGGATACTTTCAAGATTCCTCTCTCTTAGGTTCTCAGCCATTAGATTATGATAAGTCTAAGTGTGGTTTTCTGTGATTGTGGCTGGTTTGGGGTTTGTGGACTTTTTGAAATCTGTGAATTTATGTCTTTCATGAAATTTGAGACATTTAGGGCTATTATCTATTTTTCTGCTCTCTTTCTGGGACTCTACTTAACCGATGTTAGATTCTTTTGATCTCGTGGCGTGGGTCCGTGGGGATATCTGTATGTCCCTTTTTTCCCATAATTTTTCTCTCTCTTCATAAGTTCAGTCTGTCTTCAAGTTTACTGATTCATTTCTCTGATATTTGTTCTTTTATTAATTAGCTCATTAATTAATTAATTATTATTAGAGTATTTATAGTTATTTATTAGCATTTATTAGTAATATTATTTAAAATATAGATATTCTACCATTAAATTTTAATTTTTATTTGGTTTCTGTTTAGGTCTATTTTGCTGCTGAGACATCCTATCATTCCATTAATTTCAAGTGTGTTTTCTTTTACTTCATTGAACATGGTTGGAAAGAACTACTTTGAAGTACCTGTGTGATAATTCCAACATGTGGGTCGTGCTCAAGGCTACCATCCGTTAATGGTCTTTTCTACTTAAAATGAGTCACATTTTCCTGGTTCTTTGTGCATAAAGTAATTTTGGATTGCATCCTGGACGTTCTGTCTTGTATTACATAAACTCTTGAGTTCTTTTACAATCCCCTGGGGACTGGTGATTCTGTTTGGCTTGGTTTAAGTGCACAATTAACCCAGTAGATTCAAATGCTGAGTCCTTTTTTGCCTATGCGCACACAGGTTCAAATTTCACTTTAATTTAAACCTCTGCTGTGCTGCTTTGAGTCTGTCCCATGGAAATACCATGTGAGGCTCATCCACGTGGTTAGGGGACCCCTCCCTTCCTCAGCCCTCTTCTCTATGGGACGTCATCTTCAGTCCATGGTGTCAGCCATGGTTGTCCGGTTACCTTTCCCTGATTCATCCAGCCAGAAAGATGAGTATGTTTTCTAGTAGAGTTTTAGTTGCCTTTGACCTGCCGCTTCACGCCTCTGGGTCATTCTGTTTTCCCCCAAATAGGAAGCTCACCGCCATGCAAGTCACTTCTCCAAGTTTCAACTTCCTTCCATAACGCACATGGCTTTGTTTCCTATTCAGAATCCCCAGCTGGTTATTTCTCATAGTTTGCTCGGAGTTTACCGTTTTCATTGGTGAGAGGGTTGTTCCACAGGAGGGCATAAATAACAAATTCTCATCTCATTTTCATTTACCTGCAAAGTAATATAGTTTTGTCTTCCTTATTGTCCAGTCCTAACTGGGAGCCAGATGAGGCTGTCCAAGGAAGCCCAGTCTAGCAACTGAAAGTAATTAAAAGCAATTCAACAACATTGATCTCTCTCAAAGAAAATTGATGATGATCTAATTCAACCCCATGGCAGCACTTTAAAAAAATTCCCTCTCCCCATTTACTCTTTCAGCATATCTTGTGACTACATTTGCTCTGAGGCCTCACCCTGAGACACTAAATAAACTTGAAAGTCCGTCTGCATAGCCTTCCTATTTTCACTCTTCTCTCCAATCTGATTTTGGATCAAAAGCAGGTCTCTTGTCCTCTCTTTTCATTATGTGTTGATTAGACCAGTCCCTCCTTTTAGGAACTTCTTGCTCTTTCTAGCCTTATTCTGAACCATTTAAAGCCAGGAACCAAGATGGTAAACGTAGAATCTCCCTGAGAAAATGGGATTTCCGTGAGGGAGAGGCTAAGTGTCCAAAGTTAGAATTCTCAGGGGGAGCTTGGGAGGGAGTGGGAGCCGCAGGAGAAAATCACAAATGCTACACTCATAATTTTAAATACAGTCTTTTTTTTACTATTTACATGTATATTGTATGTGATAAAGATAATCTGTGCTATGGATAGCAACATAAATGTTTATAACAACGTTTGGACGATTTATAGTGTTTTGTGTTTTCTCAGCAAAGTATGACTCTAATCGCCCATCTTTGAAATTCCAAATGGATCCCAGATGCTCTGCTGTTTATTGATCAATTGCTTTGTGCCAGGCACTCGGCTGAGCAAGTTGCGTATATTGTTTATTGGACTTTATAGCAACACCTCCAGGTCCCCATCGTTCCCATTTACCGATGAGGGAACTGAGTGTCAGAGAGGTTAAGTAGCTAGCCCAGGGTTACCCACCTTTTGAAGGGACTAGAGATGAGATTTGAACCCACATGTGATCCCAAGGCCTATGCTTTCTTCAGTCTGGCTCCCTGCCGAGAGCACAGGCAAATTCCCAGCATAATTAGATGGTGTTTATCTCCCAAGTGGGTAAGAGGGAGGAGAGAGCGAGCCGGGGGCTGTGAGAACAGCTTTCACGTCAAGGAGCAGGTGAGCGTTCCCGTCCCAGCTGGCTCAGACTCCCTGCAAACCCCCACAACCCGCTCAGCATCTCCCCATGTGCGCGAAGACACACAAACGTACGTCACACAAACGTTCGAGACTCTTCTAAAAACGAAATGCAAAGAGTGGGGCAGAAATTATGATGTAAATGTCACTGACTGTCATCACGTGCGGCCCACCTTACAGACGGACATTTTGTTTTCTAAGTTTTGCAGTTACGACTTCAACAGAGGAGGACCCAGGAACTGGTGAGCCAAGGCATAGCACCACGTGAGTACCTCTTGTTCACGGATCTGCTACTGTGGGGCTGGAAAGCACCTCAGAGGTCACTGAGCCGAAGCCCGCAGATGGGTCTCCCGGGAGCCTCATAGACGCCCTGTCCGCAGAAACTCCAGACCTTAGATGCTTTGCCCCAAGTGCTCCTCACCTACAAGGGCTTCTCTTTAATGCTACAGGTGGTACCTAATACTCCAGCTGTTTTTACAGTAGGCACAGTTCACTGTGGGCACCCTTCACCCTTCACTTCCTCTTAGAATAGGGTGTAAATCACTACCCTTTCCAGAGCCATCCATCACTTATCCGTCTTCCCACCTCCTCGGTCTCCATTCTCTTTGGGGTACTTGAGTCCACAAATAACTGAATATTAAGGAAGGCTGAGAAGCAATGACATTCTAGCATAAGTGGTACAATAATTACTGGCCATCGGATGGGTCAATGAAGGATTATCATGATCTTTTAGTAGAGTTTTAAAGAGTTAAAGCTAACTCGAGTATCTGTGGAAAGAGAGAGAAGGGCGCCCTGAATCAGTGAAGCCCCAGTTCAAGCCCCTTTAGGTCCTACTTTTTCTCTTTCTTTCCCAACAAAATTTAAAACTCAAAACCCATAACGACTCCTACAGAAATCCAGATCCATCATGACTGTGACTTTGGCATTCAGTACGTAACAAGCAGACAGTTTGGCCTGGATGAAATGTCTTGCGGTTAGTCATACGGAGCCCTATGACCCCAGGTCTAAAAGTTTAAGTGTAGCCCGTGCCTCAGAGCCAGAACAGGACTGAGAAATTCTCAAGCCTTTTCCTTTGTAATTCACACCGTCTGTACAGCCCAGAAGAGAACCCACAAGGCCACGTCCGTGGGCCTGTGTCACGTGAACCCACCAGTGCAGGTGCTCAAACCACAGGGAAGGGCAGAGGTCTGCATGCCTCCAGGCAGTTCCATCCATTTCCACTCAAAGCTGATGAGACCAGTGTTTTCCGGAATCCTGCTACAAAGGTGTAAGATGTGATGTGGTTCTGCTTCGTCGGGAAGTTACTCACCAAGAGCGGGCTGTGGGTGAGCGTACGCCCACCAGCGCCCTCGCCCTGGGCCTCAGTCTGTACCCATGCCCTCAGACACACGAGGGACACGTCTAGTATGAAAATAATCTGTTCCCTCCCCGGTGTTGTTTTCCTTGATTCTGGAAAGGCACAGGGACTAGAGAGACCCAGCACATTTCAGTCCGTTCAGGCTGCTCACCCCTGACCTTGAGTCACGTGCTTCAGTACTCTGAACCCAGGCCTTGCAACTGGCATTTGGGTGACAATAAACTCATTTTCCCTCTTTATTTTTTTTAAGTTTTTTTTTAAATGTTTATTTATTTTTATGTGAGAGAGAGCGAGGCAGAGTGTGAGCAGGGGAGGAGCAGAGAGAGAGGGAGACACAGAATCTGAAGCAGGCTCCAGGCTCCCAGCTGTTAACACAGAGCCTGACGCAGGGTTTGAACTCACAAACTGTTAGATCATGACCTGAGCTGAAGTCGGATGCTTAACTGCCACCTAGGTGCCCCATCTTTATTTTTTTTTTGAGGTTCATGGGGTTAAACCTCTGGGAATCCATAAAAAAAATACCTAGGAAAGGTAGAAATGAACCCTATGATGCATTTTAAAATAACACCTCCAAGTATGTTTTGTAAATTCAATGTCCTTTAGTGGAGTAGGGTCCGATGGTGATAGGATATTTTGTTCTCTAGGATTTCCAGAATCAAATCACGTACCTATTAAGGAAATACTGCCTGGCAGAAATTTTGCATCCTTAGTCCATTGAACCATTAAGATAATTACTGGGAAAAAGTCCTATGAGAACAAAATGGTCTTCTTTTCTTTCTGATTCAGCAAAATGATAACGGCTAATTAAGTCTCATCCGGTTTCCCTGGTCTTCAGCCACCTCCCCTCAAATTGGCTTCCTCGGGGTATAAATGCTGTTGTGGAAAAGTGTCAAACATGGCAAGCCCCACATGACCCGGACAGACCTCGACTTCTTAGCTCTTCTCAGGAAGTGAGACCCAAGACACACCTTTCACTTGCTGAGAGACTGGGGACAGAGATTAGCCTCATCAACCCATCAGAGATTAGACATGCCATCGAGGGCAGCACGGAGCACGGGGTGTGGGCTCTGGCACCTAATGGTCTGTGTGTAAAGGCGACCGATTTGGAGAAGAAAGGAAGAGCCGACGGTCTCAGGGTCCTATCGATTCAATCAAATTCAACAAGTTTTGTTATGAACCAGACCATGTGCAGGGTAGTGCTGGGCCCAGTAGGGACCACAATGACTGGACAGTCCCTTGAAGATTTTAGGGGAAGAGGTGGTAGAATTCAGGGTGGATTTTTCTACATAATTATTAGTACAATCTCACTTTATCCGTCACATTTGAAATAACTGCAATCCTTTCCCCCCAAATTTTAAAACTTGTCATAAATCATCTACATTGAAATCTGATGCCCAAGCAAACTCATAATTGTCCCCACATCATTATTGTATAGTGTCCCTGTTCTTAACTGGTCGACAGAAACACCCGCTATCCTTAGTGTTAAGTTTTATATTAGCTTAAATCTCAGTGTCACTCCTATAATGACAGAACTGAGGCCGGAACCTATACATCCTGCTCCCTGCGTAGAGCTCTTTCTTCAAATATTCAAAAGGAATCGCTTGAACTTTAAAAGCACATACTTTAAGTTCTCTCATCAAGCATTTTGTGGCCAAAAAATTCAGTTGGGATGTCGGAGAATTAAAAATACGTGTATGTGAACATGCCAAGGAAAACCCAGTGGTTTTTACAAAATGGTGTCAGGTTTTACGTCATCACCTACGCCTCACCGTGAGCAAGAGTGAAGGACAAATTCCACTGCATTAGCCACGTGGCAGATCTTGCTTCCGCTGCACATCACGTTGCTGATGAAATTATAAGGCTTCTCCCCCGACTGACTCCAGTGAACTGAACCATGTGTAACTTTCAGTTGACTCGTGAAACTCACCCAAACGGATTGAATTTAACTCCTTCCTTCTTCTTGGGCATGTAGCCTGCAGGTTTTGAAGTTGCTGACTAACGGTCTATAGCAACCGGGACATATCCTCTTTTACATAACTCCTCCTTAATCACTTCTCCTAAGTATTTACTTCTTACTTTTGTCCATAATGGGTCAGGTGCTTTGAATGAACCGAAAGCCATTGTTTCTTGAATCTAGTCAATGAGGACAGAGTTCCGAGGCCAGCACAGAACCCCTAGAACAACTCTCAACAGTGGAAACAGCTTCTCAGACCAAGGAGCATGGGCCCGGCCAGATTCTAAGGTTGCTTTCACATTTAAAATGCCACATTTAAATTTAAAATTTAAAATAGTCGTAAAATCTCAGTGAAATACCCTCTTGAAATTAGCTCAGAAATACTACCTCAAGAATGTATTGCTTAGACTTCTCTCCACAATTTCACCTCTGAATCTCCAAATGGAGATTCACATTGTCTCCTTTGCCACCACCAACCAGGATCCCTTTTTTTTTTTTTTCTTTTAATGTTTATTTACTTAGGGACAGAGTGCTAGTGGGGGAAGTAGGGAGAGAGAGAGAGAGAGAGAAATGACACAGAATCTGAAGCAGGCTCCAGGCTCTGAGTTATCAGCATAGAGCCTGATGCAGGGCTCCAACCCACGAATCACAAGATCGTGACCTGAGCCGAAGTCAGACGCCCAACTGACTGAGCCACCCGGGCACCACACCACCAACCAGGATTCCAAGGGAGCACCTCATTGCCCCCCCTTTCAGGAGTCAAGCCTACAGAAGACATCTACCTTCTCTGTTTTCTCATGGCTTGACAACGGGGCCAACCTCCTTCCCTGTGGACCTTGACCCGTTCACCATTTCTCACGCGGATTTTCTCCACCACCATTCCTTTCCTGGGGCATCGCTCTCCTTGGTAGAATCTTAACACCAACCACTCTTATTCCAACCACTTGGGAGGCCTCCGTGCAGAAGGGTGATGAGCTCTGAGAGTGGGTGGAATGAATGATGACAGCAGCTCGGTAGCATTTTGTCATCTGCTGTGAGGAAGGCCCTGTGTTACACAGAGGGCTCGGACGTGAGTTCTGTTTCAGGTGCTTGCTGTCTGGAAGGGGCCCCCGATCACCCTTGCCTGGTTGTTTCCAGTAGCGCTATCAGACGGCCACACGCCACTGCATGGGACGGAGTATCTTAGGGGCCTGAAGAAACTAGCTACTTCCTCCTTCCCTCACCCTCTGCTAGTAAAGTGGGGCTAATCCGTGAGAACCCAGGCACGAGAGGAGGGAACAGATAGCTCATTCTCCCTGAACACAGAGATCAAGAGCACTGCGTAGACCGGTGGCCCAGAGAGGCCACGGCATCGCCGCGAAAAGCCACCACTGGCCAGAATGAAACGTCTGGGCAGCTTGGGTCCGTGATCTGATCAGCGTAAATGGATTTAAAGATACAATGAGTTGTCTATGAACGGCGCTGCCTTTATTTGTTTTGCAGACTAATTCCAGCCACCGCAGCCACATACTTACCGCAGAGCCCTGGTAAATCCCTGAGTTCTGCGGTGCCGCTCCTGAGTAGCTCCAAGAATGACCGGGGCAGTTCCTGGACCCACAGCACATGCAGCTTCTTGGTAGTTCTGAGAAGTTGCCCGGGCAAAGTCCTTCTTCCTCTTCTCAGCGCACCCGTCTGACTTGGCTTCTCCCTCCTTCACCCTAGCACACACTGTTGGCTGTCTGAGCGGAACACGGCACGAGGGTTTTCATCTGTCTGCCTCTTCCCTCCTTTCTAACATGTCACATTCAGAGACCGGAAAAGGCACTCTGGATTTTCCTGGCCAGCCCGTACGGGAGGGGTGGGGGTGGGGGGTCAGCACCCCTAAATGTTTTCTTTTCCCTCTTATTTTCTGGTTTTTTGTTCCTCGGAAACCAGGAAGCTGGTGATGACAGGCGTCCTTTGAACTTGTCTTCGCAGTCGTCTTCTGAGAAATCCCCAAAGTGTTCACGCATGTCACATGCAGCTGTCTCAGGCGTGCAGCCAGGTCTTCCATGTCACAAGGCTGCACTTTCAGACTCCCGAGACTGTCCTTTGGAGATCAAATAGGCAGCGTATTGCCGATCCAAAGAGGGAATGTAATTTCCAAAGCCTGATCAGTTACGCACAGCACGTAACTCATCTGCTGGACAGAGAGCCATTCTCGATGTGGTTTGAGGCAAACGGAAGCATCACGAAGCCCATTTCACAGGTGGGAGGCAGAGCAGGAAGCCCCCCAGACTGTTCGAGGAGGCTGAGCGAGGATGGAGGCCAGATGGGTAGTTCCCAAACGTCCAGTCACCCAAGACGACTTCAGTTATACCCCACACTGCCATGGATCGTATGTTTGACATTCTTTTGTTTTCTGCCCACCCCCCAAAGAACCCTAAACTCCTGAATTTTATGAATCCATCTATCTGTTTTTGATGAGTTGATGGCATTTAAACTGAACAGCCAGTGCTCTTTGGTGAGAACAGCCATCTCAAAAGCACGCCGTAAGGATCCTAGGCAGCAACGTTGTAAAGTGACAGTTCCACTAGCCCTAATCAGCCTTTCTCCAGGCACACATACCCCTCTTCTTCGGCTACTTGAAATCCTGAAAACCAGTCCTAGAAACTCATTACTCCCTAGTTGAACTCCCAAATTCCCCCAAGCCCTAGGTCAGGACGCACTGGCCTTGCAGATTCCAGAGCCGGGGTTCCCAGACTTGTGCGTCACCATCGGCTCGGAGGGCTCATCAAAACACAGATCCCCGGGGCCCACCCCTGAGGCTCTGCTTTTGTGAGTCTGGGTGGGGCCTGAGAAGTGGCGTTTCTAAGGCATCTTCAGCCGGTCCAGGGGCCACAGGTTGAGAACCACTCTTCTGGTTGGTGTCCTAGGACACCAGCCCTTGGATACTGCATTTCCGTCCTCCTCTGGACCATTTAAGGACTGGGTTCTGTCCTGCAAGCCTGGGAGGGAGCGACCCCATGAGCTGCTGTCAGCATCAGGCCCCCCACCTGGTGCTGGAGAGCCTGCGTCTCCCCTTACCGGATTCCCCAGTGGCCCCTTTTATTGGGCTCCGTAAAGTCCAGAGCAGGCAACGGCAGGGGGCCTGGTCTTTCCTTGGGACCTTTTTTCTGAGCTTTAGTAAGCGAATGTTTATACACACAGCTGACCCAAATTATCTGGAGCTGCAGGACCGAAATAGGAATAGCCCATAACCAAACTCCAAGGCAAGAACACGAATTCCCTTGTGAGAAGTGATTAATCTTCCTCCGAGAGGAACGAGTTAGATGTGCGGCTGACTGAATTTACAACCGTATTTTAATTTGAAATCACATTGACTTATTATTTTTTTTAATCTAGAAATCCAAATTCCTTTTCAATGTTAAATGTCAATGTCCCTGAAAAACAAAATGTTGCCATTTGATATTCCCAGGGCTGGCGGCAAGAGGTCTTTTATTTATTTTCCAAAGAAACTGGGGGTGCGTTATGGTTTTCTCTGGCCCTCAGGGGAGATGGCTGAAACCCACATTCTCTGGAGTCCCAGAAAAAAGCAAATGTCAATCACAGGACCGTGACAGGACAGTTTTCCATGGTGTGACCTCAAGCCCGTGCCCCATATAACGTCTCTGAAGCCCTGAGGAGAACAGCGTGTGGTAAAATGCAGTGTAGGGACCTCTTTGGCTTTCTTCCCAAGCCCTTGCCAAATGGACATAGCGTCTCCCACCCTGTGATAGAAGGTTCCAGAAGACCTTTGTGTTCCTGGCATCAGAGACCCAGACTATGCACATCGTTTCACAGGGGTGGGGGTGGGGGGGCTGGTTGTTAACACCAAGAAGTGATGAATTACAGCTCTCTCCAAAACTAAGATGCAGGAAACAGAGTGTTTCTTAGAACATTTAATAAGCTCTGCTAATAGGAATTGAAGAGCCTTGGGAACAAGAGAACCAGATAAGTTCCCCCTAATTCCTAAGCCCAATTAAAAGCAATTGAGTTTGGAATGTAAGTGGTGTTTCAGGATCGACTCCTACTGGTCCCTTAGGGCAGCTGCTTAAGGGAAAGGATGTGTTCATCCTCTTTAACCACTTAGTACAGCCACACAAAGAGCATCCCCTTTCTGGATTGGAGACGGGATGAGGCCTCCATCGGTACGTAGTACCTAGAGGACCGCCCAACTGCTGGGCAGAGGTGAGGACCTATCTGCTGAGATCGTGCCCCTTCACCAGGGCCCCTGGACCCCAAGCAGACCTGCGAGATCGGGTTGCCTGGGGAAACGGGAGTTATTTTCAAAACTCCATCAAGATAAAGTGTAACTATGATCAAATGTAGGAAAAGACGAGGCTCCCTTCACAAAATGGCAAGTCGTCCAGAATCAGAGACGATGCCCCAGCGGCAGAGTAGAACGGCGTGTTTCTCCAGATGATTTCCCAGAGTTCCTGAGTGCGGACAAACGGAAGGAACGGGGAGGGGAGGGATGTGTGAAATAGCAGATTTTGCAAAGAAGCCCATTTTAAGAATGAAAGCAGCCAAGAAAAACTGGTGTTAGATCAATGGGGAATGTGATATTCAAGTGACATATTCAGTTATTTTTCCTCTAAGAAGGGAAGCCTCTTAATCTGAGTGAGGAGGAGGGTGCTGGTCTAATATTCTCAGCCGCTGGGGTGATTCAGCATGTTCCTTTCGTCAACACTGTTAATGTCCAGGCGAGGCAGGGAGACCGAGACTGGGCGTGCCTCCGTGGCCTCCCAAGCACTGCCCTCCATAGACAGTAACGGGGTCGACCAGTTTCCAGAACTGCAATGTTTGTTTGATGTCCAGCAAGCCCTCCTGAAAACGTTGCTCAAGTTGAGCATGACCTTAAAGATCGAACGAGACATCACACACACACACACACACACACACACACACACACCACACACAGCCCCAAGTGCCAATCTGGCCAGAAACCCAAGTTTTTAAGCTGGCCAAAGCTTGGAAGAAGGTTTCACTGCCTGCCACCTAAGAGTGGACATCTGTGGGAGCAATATTGAAACTCCGGCTCACGTGATTTGCCGGCTTGCCCAGACTTCACAGATCAGAAAAGTATTCAGCGTGGTGCGTAACCGCTGACCAACCTCCTCGCTCGTAACAAGCAGTGATTGCGTGTGGCTCCTGACGGATTGTTGCAGGGGATCAGGAAAGCTCTTTAAAAATATGGAACTTTGCTGAATGATGTTCCACTTCTTTGCTAAGTCAAAAGAGGGTCCCCATCACGATGGAGAGCTGCTTGGAAATCGTGAGCAGGAGGAAGAGGGAAGAATGAAGGCAGCCTTGGGTCCAGGCTGCTCAGGCTCCTGTGTGCTTTTGCCAGAGCCTGCAGCTCCTGGGTGTTAATGTTCTTATGTATTTTGTTATTTTGGCTTTTTTGTTAATACGCCTTGAAAGAAGTGAGGTTGTCAGAGAACCTAGGTTCTGAGCCCTAACTGTGTGACCCTGGGCAAGCCAAACGATTTCTGTGGATCTCCGTTGTCCCATTCGTTCAGGGTGAGGGTTTATTTCATTATTTCCAGGGTCCCTTCCAGCCCTCAAAGTCTGATTCTGTGCTTCTCACTCAGCACCCTCAGTTGCATGTTCCTGTCCAACCAGTCATGGACTTTATCCACAGTACGTGTCCCTTCCTACGGGTTGGGACGCACCTGCTGTGGTCCACAGCCTCCACCCAGACTTGTGCACTCAAGGGCAGAGCAATGTCAAAGAGGATGTTAGTTACCCCATCCAGCCCTCTCCCTCACTCCGGAGCGTTTCTTCTGTGCTCCGTCTTCCACGGGTCCTCGTGTTTCCTCAGGATCTCGAATGCCCTGTCTCCACCACCTGTCTTTCTACTGCACATCCTGCCTTTGCTGCTCCTCCTGTCTTCGGCCTCAGTTCCACCTGCCTCTGTATCCTGTGGCTTCAGAGAAGCTGGTGTCCTCCAGTCCTCTCCTCTCCGATCGCTTGTGGCCTAATCAAGGCGCTCACGCCCATACTGTGCACAGCTCCGCAAGCACACCAGCAGTTACCGCCCTGCTGCTTGGTGCCCTCAGCCCGCCTCTGCTCACGTCTCTGTCTTTCTGTTGCAGCACTGAAAAGTCCAACTGAATTCCATGAGCAAAGAAAACATTTGGATAGTGACAAGGTAATTTTTTCCAAGCTGCCCTTCTTTCTGAACTTAGACTCCAGGGTATGGATCTCTGAGTGCTCAGCTTTGGCTCAAGCAGGTAGAATTTCTGCAACAAACTTAATACGTGCCCTACCCCTCCACGCACTGTAGGGAACCTTACTTCTGTGAACTGAAAACTGAAAATAGCTTTGAAACGCATTTAGCTTTGAAACTATTTGTTAGCTTTAAAAAAAAGTCTCCAAAAAGAAAAAAATGTGTCCAGTCTTTCTGATGTTGGGAAGATCATTGCAAGGATGCTGTGGAAATCCGGCTTCAAAAAGCCTTTATTGTCCTTTCTTACAATTGGATGTTTACAAACCCAATTCAATGATAAGATGGGGTCTGTGCATACAGAGCTGATTTGCTGTGACTTAAAGGCAAAAGGCATTGAGTCTATTTTGCTTTCCTTCTGGTTTTGTTGTTGTTGTTGTTTGTTTTGGTTTTCTTTTTAACATTTCAGGTGGAGAGGTTCATTGGCACATATGTTGCACCTTCATAGCGGATCTCTGCAAACTGAACTTGCCAACAATATAATAAACACTACTTAGCCAGCATCAGCCCCTGTATGAGAAGGAAATGCAAGGGGGGTGCCTTTGTCCTGGGGTTTCTTTGTCTACAGATTCTAGCCTTGCAGTTGCTTTGTGGGCGGAGAAAGGGGCAGAGCTGCATAGGAGAGGCTGTGGTCTGAGCTACCTGGAAAACTTGTCTTTGATCAGAACTGGAGTGATGTCTAGACCCCTCTCAGGGAGCAAATGGGAGATCCAAGATAGTGACATAAAGACCCAGAACTAGAAATCAGGGCCTGAGGTCCAGGTGCTGCCCTGCCGGAGCCCCACATCATCCCCACAGATAGCTCTGCCATCCAGAAGACTAAATAATCCCTGGGCACCCTTCTAACCCACCGTGCTTCTGAACCGCAGCCTTTACATTTCCACGGCTCCTAAGAGAGAAGCCAAGCGAATTAACTGGAGGGGGGCGTACGTTGTCATGTGACACAAGATGGACCCACGCTACATTTCATCTCTAACCATAGTTCATTTTGTGGCTGTTTTACGAATCCCTGGAATAGAATGGACTAGAACACAAGCGGCTTAGTAGCATCTGAGCTTTATTATTATTTTACTAACACAGACCCTCGAGGCCTTTAAGTATGGACGCATACTTCTTTCCCTCTTTACTGAATTTTTCCACCCTGAAATGACCAGAGAAGCTTTTGTAAGTCTTCCCGCATCACAATGTAGGTAACCGGGAAGATTAGCAAGAATGCTTTCCCCTTTCGAGAGAAATCGGGGTCATTGTCAAGCCCCGCCTAGGCAGTTCAGCTGTCTCTGAGGCCCACAGCGGAACCCGTTCTGTGTTTGTGCTTGCAGACTGAAGACGCGCTGAGGCACAAGGTCAGAAACAGACCCGACCGCGCGGACTTGGTTAATATGCACGTACTTCAAGGTGAGGCTGCGCCCAAGCGTGAACCGGGGCCCATCGAACGGTGGGCCATTGTGCCAGAGTCCTTTTCTTTGTGCCATTGGGAAGGCCTCTTACAAAGTATCCCCTGATCTTCCAGAATGGTCCTTTGAGTTGTTTTAGGGCCACTTAGTCCCAGCAGGAAGGTATAGGCTGGGCTCCAATCTCCACTGCAACATCTGAGCCCCTCTGAGTGCCTCTCTCCCTCCACCATGTACCAGATTCCTCTAAAGTATGTCCACCCTGTAGCCAGTAACAAATCTAGCATGTTAACTAAGGAAAACAATCAAGGCATGCCAAAATGTATGTATACAGTGATGCTTACCAACGGATCACATTAGATGTTGGACCATTGAAAACGGGGAAGTGTCCAGCTCTAGGGGATTGGCTGACTTAATTCCACATCATCCATGTGATTGAATACCCTGCAGCCACTGCAAATGAGGCTTTCAAAGAAAAATGATTTCATGAGAGAGAGGGCCTCCAGCATGACCTTGAGTGAAAGAGACTAGGAAACAAAACTGTATTTATGCTCAGGTTCAGGGATGAAAAAGCATACATAAATGGTATTTACAGTTTGAAGCTGTGACTTAAAAGAACCAACAAACATAGCCCTAGGGCACCTGGCTGGCTCAGTCCTTGGAGCATTTGACTCTTAATCTCATGGCTGTGAGTTCAAGCCCCACTATGGGTGTAGAGATGACTTAAAAATAAAATATATAAAAAATGTTTTAATTAAAAACAAAAATATACCCTTAACAATAATTATAAACAGTAAAGAAAGACACCCACCTATTAAAAAAGGAGTTTCTTGATGCTTTCATTCTCAGAGCCCAGCATGGGGCTCGAACCCACAAACTAAGATCATGACCTGAGACCAAGTTAGAAGCTTAACCAACTGAGCCTCCCAGATGCTCCTCTTTATTTTTAGAGTAGGCTCCATGCCCAGCGTGGAGCCCAGAACAGGGCCTGAACTCACAACCCCAAGATCAAGATCTGAGCTAAGGTTAAGAGTCAGACACCTAACCTACTAAGCCACCTCAGTGCCCCAACCTCATCGCAGGTTTGAATTAAACTTGGCTGTGAGCTGCCCTGGCCCCCAGTTCAGTTACATGTCCTTGATGGGTCCCATGGGATCTTCTCAGAAATTGGGGATTAATGACCTAGAGTGCCAAGGATCTGCTGGGGTACAAATCGACCCCTCCTTCCCAAGGCTCATGGTCTAGTGCCAGAAGCAGTAATAGACCAAGGGCCATGGCTGTAAGTGCCAGAGGCAGTCACAGCAAGAGAGTCCGGTAAGAACAGGGGAAGTAGAGATGCATTGTGCTGAGACCAGTAGGCTGGTGGAGAGAAGGCAGGAAGGACGCCAGGGCAGGGAAACCAAGCAGAGGGACAAAGGTGAACTCGCTAAGACGTGAGGGACAGAAGGGGGAGGACCAGGTCGCTGGAACGGTCATTTGGGAATGGAGAATCTCCACTCATGGCACAGCCAGACTGACAGACAGAAGAGCATCCTTCAGGGGGGATGCAAGGGAGGGGAGGGAGTCTTCTGAAGATTAACCCTGTGTTGATGTGCAGCACCGATCGGAAAGATCCCTGAGGCAGGGGACCCAGCAAGAAGCCCTCGCCATGACCTAAAGGGGAATTAGGGGGTATTTCGGGGAGGACCAAGGCTGGAGCACACCTGTTCTTTGGTTTGGAGTACTGATGTTTTCTCCACCTTGCGTCAGGTGCATCGCAGATGTGACTTCTAGACAGGATCTGACCTGTGACAACCATACGACATCCCTAGACTGCTCCTGGGTGGAGATTTCTAGATCAGCCGCCAGACACTAGGCCTGGGTTAGTAAGGTGATAATAACGGAACAACAGGACTGGAAGGCTGGTCTGTAAATATGTGCCCTTTTAAAACTGCAGAGTTGAGAGGAAAGCTCCGAACTTTGGTGGCATCTCACCAGTTCTGCATTACAGCAAGGACCGGGTCACTAGATTCTCCTTCAAGTTCTTACACAGAAATAAATCGGGGGAGAACTGAAAGAGGAATATAGGGGTGATGTATGGCTTCTTAGTGACCTTGATCACCCTCAAATGATGAAAAACTTTCAGATAAATTCAATGTTAAAGATCTCCCTGTTTAATTAAGTAACTGTTTCAAAGGGATTTTTTTCTCTTTTACGATTGACCCTGACATTTGAATCAGGTAGTATCACAACATCACTAAATCTAAATCCCTAGGTAACATTTGCTGCAGGCTTATCCTGTGCCAGGCAATATACAGACAGGATGTGCATTCAAATATTGCAGCTTAGGGTCAGCAAGCAATGTAGATCCCGTGGACTGCCTGTTCTCAGAACCACCAAATCGCACATTTTTTTTAAAGCATCGTTGCAAAGTGCATTTCTCTAACTCTTCTGTGCCTTTCTGTTTGCCTTTATTTGGAAGCATCTAGCCTTTGCTGCTAATCCATGTGAAGTGATGATGATTGCACTGAAAAATTATTAGGATGGAAGAGCCCAGTGTGGTACAAAGTTTTACGTACAGAAGCAAAACACCCAAACCAAAAATAGTGTCACATTCTAGAACAGATTCTTTGTGCTCCAACCCCTTAGCCTCCACTGCAGAGAGGTCCATCCCAACTGCTCAGATGAAGCTGAAGAGAGCCCGACTTGCCGACGATCTCAATGAAAAGATCGCTCTCCGGCCAGGGCCCCTGGAGTTGGTGGAGAAGAACATACTCCCCGTGGACTCTGCTGTGAAAGAGGCCATCAAAGGTACTTAGAACCCACGGCATGCTTCCCGGTGTGCTCTGAGATCTGAGGGCAGCCGAGACTCTGACCTTTCTGGGGCCCTGGGGGTGGGGCCTCTCACTAGACGAGATCGGAGGGTCGCTGTCCCAGAGTGGTCTCCATAACTGGAGGTCCTGGGAGTGAGGACGAGACTCCCACAGGGTCGGCTTAATACCAACCAGTGTTGTCCTAGTCAAGCAGGCGGAGAACCTGAGTTGATGGAACTCCCCCAACCTCTCCCCTGCAAGTTTCTATCACTTAGGAGTCACGGTCCCTTGTACCCCTCCTCTTCTAGAGGAAGAAGACTGGTAGAGGAGAAAGGACACTGGACTGGAATCAAAAGACCTGAACTCTGAGCTCTGTTTGCTGTGTGTTGGGGCTTCCCCAGGTCCCTTCGCCTCTCTGAGATGCTGGTAATGACACCTGCCCGGACCAAGTTCGGAGGCTTTTGGGAGTGAATTTCAGGCTATAGACACATGTGAAAACTCTTTATAACAATCCCCACAGGAGCCCCAAGGTTGAAGAAGTACAAATACTTAAGGAGGGGACACAAACATCAATTCTTTCATAAACTATAGAAACTTGTTGAGACCAAGTGAACCCAAACAGCCCACGTGCACTAGGAAAATGGTGGTAGAAGAGAGAAAGGGGAACTCAGCATTCCCATAGGCGACCTTGACTTTTCTTCCAGTGATGCTCACCAAGAGCTCTAAGGATTATTGATGTTTAATAAGCATTTAAATGTTTCAACCCACCGTCAAAAGGTCTACGTGAAGATATTTCGTCAAGCATGCAAGTTCAATGTTAAGTTTGTTATCAGGTGTATTATCCCCCATTTTAAAACCTTGTTGCCACCCACCCATTCAAAGGCCAGGTGATTTTTGTGTTTGGAACCAGTAAAAATGAACATCTCTGCTCTAGGAGAGATGCTCCCCCATTAGTACCCACCCATTGTCCCATTGTGAAATTCCCTCTTTACACTCCCGCCACACTGAATATCCCGTGCCTTTGAACTTGGACTAGCCCAGACCACCCAACTGGGTACTATCTCCATCTCTACTCTGATAAGATCTAGGACAGGAAAAAGATCTCCCTGGGGTATCTCCTAATTTCTTAACATTTCCTAGTCCGTACATTTAAATCTATTATCGATTTTATGTGATAAGGGGAAAGATCTCAATGTGCAGTTTTTGGTTTATGGTGAGATTCTGGTTTTCCATGTGATTTCGTGGTGCTGGCAATTTGTGGCCAATCCTCTTTGTTCTACTGGTGTTTTCTCCCCTTCCTGCTTTGTTGAAGCTATTTATACAGAAAAAAAATAATAATAATGCCAACCCTCCAACTGTCACAACTATCTTTTACCAGTTTATGCTTTGCCTTTTTGTATGTGAGTACATTTTATACCTATAAGCTGTTTTTATTTTCCATATAGTTATATCTAATAATTTTATTGTGGTCTCTGAATTTGTCAGTGATTGAAAACCTTTCTTAGCTCATGAATCTAGAGTTATTCACCTCTGATGTCTTCATTATTATATTTCGGTCTTTAGGGCATATGAAATTAAGTGCATGGTTTATTTATTTTTAATGTTTTTTTTTTAATTTTTTTTAATAGTTTATTGTCAAATTAGTTTCCATATAACACCACGTGCTTCTCCCCACAAGTGCCCCCCACCATGACCATCCCCCCTCCCTCCCTCCCCCTCCCCCCTCAGTCCATGGTTCGTCTCCAGTATTCAATACTCTCCCTTGATCCGTGTCCCTCACTCATCCCCGCTCTCT